>APFE031285491.1:23267-42082 GCA_000404065.3 Pinus taeda | reverse complement strand
CTTGCAGGTTTGCGACAAAGGAACGTACTTGGATCAAAGGAGCGAAGGCATCTCCAAACTTGCGTTGGACATGAGGTAAGCCTTAAAACACATTTGTTTGCCATTATTTATAAAGAGCATTTAGAGAAAGATAGTGTTTGGTTGGTTTGTTTGTCATTAGGTCTTCATTAGATTCTAGGAAGGTCTATCTTGTCCGCAAGATCGACTCATTCCACGTGACACCCCCCAATGCTTCAAAAATACATCATCTAAGGCTTCAATGTCTGTTATAGACCTAGGGGTCAATTCTTTGAACCAGTTTCTAGCCTCACCATTGAGGCTCTAGACAAAAACTCTCATCCACACATCATCTTCACTGATGTCTAGGTTATCAGCATAACTATAAAAAGACTCAAGGTGTTCTTCAATTGTTACTCCCTCTATACCAGTGAACTTAGGCATGTACTTCTGATACTCCCCTACAGGCATGGCATTCAAAGGAACAGGCAAGACCAAGGGTCCATACCTAGCAGCTATAATTCTTTCCATCTTTGTGGGAGCTTGTTGGCCTGCCATGACTCAGGTAGGTGGAAGGATATTGGCAGATTGAATGGTAGGAAGTAATGAAATAGATGATAGAGACAAAGGATTATGCTGAATTGTATGGGAGACTTTATTTGGGCTGAGATCCAAAGGGGAACTAAATGAACAAGGAGCTTTATTAATCTCTGAAGGTATTTTTCACTAACAATGTTGGGCTCTATATCTTCAAACTATCTATTCTCAGCTGTAGTCTTCTCTTGCAGAGATACATAAGATTTATTGGGCTTACCTGATCCTGATGCTCCTTTTTGTGATGTTTTCCTCTGGTTAACAATCTTCTCAGGGTCAAGCACTAGGTCAGCTGGTGATCTTTGAGGATTTCTCCAAGTATACCTCACAAACTAAGCGAGAATTGTAATGTGGAGTCGCTAAAGTTTGGTCCTCCAGTAGAGTCGCTAGATAGATGATTACAACCAGAAAAATGTCTAGACTTTGTCTGTCATCAAAACTGGAACTGTTTCGTTCTCCCAGGGAAGCTGAGCTTCAATCTCCTTTCCCCGGCAATGGTGCCAATTAATGTTATCACACCAAGAAACTCTCCTAGGTTGTAGCTCGGAGATGCTCGGGAAAATTACAAATTCAACTTATTGTTGCAAATGGATGAATGGAAGGAATGATGCTTGTTCAAGCCAGATAACCTCTTCTACCATGCTTAACTCCAAACATGCATGAACACCCCCAGACTACAAGGCTTTAGACCACCAATTACTCACAGTTTAAGGATTTGATGAATATGGATAACATTGATCACACTAGCAGATGCACAAGACCATGTGATGGTCGGCTTTAGCCAGTAAAGAAGTCTGCAAATCTATTTCCTAATGCACAAACAGGATGATAGCTCTCTGGCACTAAGTGAACAGAAACCTAAATAACTCATTCACTGATACATACAAGAATTCAACACAGAGATAGGATGACATCTTCTCTAATGCTAAACATCAAGAGCTCAGACATGTAGCATATCAAGCACAACTTGGAATAGAAGAAGAATGGAAAGTGAGAAATTAACAACAAAAGAAGCTTGTATTAGCTGAAAATGAAGACAAGACGCTGCAGGTATCAAAATAGTCACAGTCTCCAGAAGTTGAACCTTACATAAAAACATCAACCATCAACCCTGATTACATCTTGTTTCTAGGTATATATAGAGTTTTATTACAAAGGCACTCGACCATCCTAAGTATGGAGGGGTCGTAATTGACCACCAACCACTTTAACTACTTGATGGAGTCTCTAGTGCATTTTCTTGCTTCAGTGGATAATTCTAATCTTTTTCCTACGCTCTGCTATCCTCTCATGTGGCTGAAGTGTCGTATAGGATGAAGCTCCATAACTATTAAATGCATTTCTTATCTGAGCTCTGTCCTTTTTCTTCTTGGCCATACTGCCTGTTGAATGTAGTTGTTGAGGAGGAAATGCATCTGGTACTAGTAAACTGGCTACCTTCATCCTTTAGGAGAGCGAAATAGTTAAGGTACGTGGACTGCATAGCGGGAGGAACAGTCGGATGAAGGAGTAATATCGGTCGTCAGATCGGGCGGATAAACGGCGGGGATGATCTGGTCGAGGATATCGGAAGAAGTGGGAGCGGGATGATCGGGGGCCATTAGATCTCGGGCAGGCAGATCCAATGGTCATCGGGCAGCGAAAGCGTACGGAGGTTGACAGGCATGGATGGGTGGTAAGTGGTATCGATCGCACTGCGTTGGGGAGTTTGGTGGTAAAATATGGTGGCACGCGATACCATTTAAAGGATGACATGTGGTAGCGAAGAAGAGAGGAAACCACTCTCCATCATGCGTTAACGTCCCGACAGTTTGCGAGCATGGGGAGAGCGAACGTTGTCCAATCGTAATGGGGGGTGATCAGATGGTAGGGAATCAATCAAGCAGGTTTTTTGTCGGATGTGATGGGGAGCCGTTGGATCGAGGTGCAGCAATCGACGGCCATAATTAAAAGGTGACGAGGGGTTGTGGAGGCGTGAGGTCATATGGATGCAGTGCTATGGGGTTTTAAACTTTGTGCTTGGGGCTTGAAGAAACATGGGTTTATGCTGGGTATTAAGGGAAAAACAAAGGCAACGGGGGTGCAAGAGAGTAAGTAGGGCAAAGGAGAAGAATGATGATGATCGTTGTGGACTTTCTTTTGAGCATAATCAACATGACCAAGCTTATATTCGGGCTTGAAAAGACCATAGCTATAGCAGATCTAACAGGACCATTTCCCTTTACCTCTCTTAGATCAAGTGTTAGACGGTTTGGCAGGGAAAAAGTTTTTCTCCTTCCTAGATGAGTTTAGCAGGTACAATCAAATTCAAATCAGTCCAAAAGACCAAGATAAGACCACTTTCACTTGTCATTGGGGTACTTTTGCATATCGGGTCCTTCCTTTTGGTTCGTGCAATGCTCCAGCCACTTTCCAAAGAGCGGTATTGAGTATATTTTCTGAACTAGTTCATGCTGCAGTAGAAATATACATGTATGATTTTACTTCTTATGGTTCTTATTTTCAGGAAGCTTTATCTAACCTCAGAAAAATTCTTGACAAGTGTATTGAGATGAACCCATCCCTCAATCCAGAAACATGTGATTTTTTTATCACTAAAGGGACCATGTTAGGTCATGCAATATCTCAGCAAGGATTGTAGGTGGACCCCAACAAAATTGCCATCATCCAAAGGGTCCCACCTCCTCAAAAGGTGAGAGATGTCAAAAGTTTCCTAGGCTTAGCTAGATATTACAGGAGATTCATTAAAGATTTTAGTAAGCTAGCCTCTTCTTTGTTTGGCCTCTTAGGCAAAGATGTTGAGTTCATATGGTTAGAAAAATGTCAAGAAGCCCTAGATACCTTGAAGAGCAGTTAGTGACTACCCCAATTCTCAGAGGCCCAAACTGAGCCCTACCTTTCCACATTCACACAGATGCCTCGAAAAAAGCAATAGGAGTAGCCTTAGGACAAATTGATGAAAAGTTACCTTATGCCATATACTTTATAAGCAAAAACTTGTCAAAGGCAGAGTTAAACTATATAGTGACCGAGAAGGAACTCCTAGCTATCATGCATTCCTTAAACAAATTCAGACATTATATTACAAGCTATCAAACCTTTGTGCACACTGATCATGCTGTAATTAGATATTTAATGAGCAAACCAGATGTAAATGGTTGCATTATTAGATGGTTGCTTTTACTGCAGCAGTTTGATCTGACCATTATTGATAAGCTTGGTAAAGAAAATGTTGTTCTTGACTTTTTGTCTAGAGTAAATTTGCCTGCAGGTGAAGAAGGAATGCCAGATGAACATCTGTTTGCTATATCAGTACTCTCTCCATGGTTTGCTGATATAGCAAACTACTTGGTTTCAACACAGTTCCCACCACACCTATCCTCAAAAGAGAAGAGAAAAATAGTAAGTAAAAGCACCCTTTCACCTGGATTGGAGGAAATCTCTTCAAACATGGCCCAGATCAGATCTTGAGAAGATGTGTCAGGCAGGAGGAAGTCTTTGACATCCTCCTAACCTGTCATGATGGGCCTTGTGGAGGTCATTTTGCAGCAAAAAGAACTGCCTTCAAGATATTGCAAGTAGGCTACTACTGGCCCACTCTTCATCAAGATGTGAGGAGATACACAAGCTAGTGTGAACGGTGTCAGAGGATGGGGAAGCCTACTCGAAAGGATGAGATTCCCATGCAACCTTAAGTGACCTTTGAGCCATTTGAGAAGTGGGGCATGGACTTTGTGGGGCCTATCAGCCCTCCTTCAAAGCAGAAACAATACATCATTGTGTGCATCGAAAAACTGACAAAGTGGGCAGAGAAAAAAGAAATCAAAGCAATGACAGAGGAAAAAGTAGATGCGTTTTTGAGAGAAAACATATTCTACAAGTTCGGGTATCCGAGAGAGTTGGTCATATATCAAGGGAGTCAGTTCACTTCCAACCTGATTGAAGACCTGCTCACACATCATAAGATCAAGCACAGGACTTCCACCCCTTACCATCCACAAGCCAATGGGCAAGTGGAGGTCACTAATAGAGCATTGGAAGGGATCCTAACCAAGGTAGTGAGCAGCAACATAAAAGACTGGGCGGACAGATTGGTTGAGGCTAGAGCCTACAACACCACATGGAAGACCACCACTGGGTTCACACCCTATGAATTAGTCTATGGGAAGAAGGCTTTGTTGTCAATAGAATTTGAGTTCAATACACTAAGGATGGAAGATTAGCTGAACCTAGACCTTAGCCATGAATAGAAGGAGAGATTACTTCAGCTCAATGGATTGGATGAATACATATTGCAAGCCCTTCTCCATACAGAGGTAGTTCAACTTCAGAGAAAGATATGGCATGACAAAAATATCAAGGAGAAGCAATTCAAAGAGAGAGATTGGGCACTACTCTATGATTCAAGATACAAGGATTTCAAAGGCAAGCTAAGGACAAGATTCTTGGGACCCTACACTATGGAGAAATGCAATGACAATGGTTTAGTTCTGATCAGAACATTGATGATGAAGCCATCCCCATGATTGTCAATGGACATCGGTTGAAGGTCTACAAGAAACCCCTCTCCATGCGAGAGTTCATCAAAGATTTGAATAAAACAGTGATGGTAGTGGAGCATGTCTTAGCTTCCACTTCACCCACTCATTGAAGAAAAGAAAAAAATAAATAAGAACTCAAGTGAAAACCTCCATGAGGCACTTGAATCCCATCATTAGGTTGAAAACCTCTTCTGAGGTGGCCCAGTGATGTCAAAAAAAAAAGAGAAAAAAGAATAAGATCCCTGTGTGAAAACCTCCTTTGGAGGTGCCTAGGGCAGGCAATTAGGGTGAAAACCACTCTGAGGAACCCTAGTTGTTTTCAAAAAAAAAAAAGAGAAAAAGAAGAAAGAAAATGAATTTTTTTCTTGCATTGCAGGTTTGCAAGAGGACTACAGGGAGCAAAAGAAGGTACCAAGCTAACATTCATAACAACACCCATATAATCTTCTCCACACCTTCTCCATCATTTTGGGCATTTCTTTCACCCCACTGTACCTCTTTTTCAAAAACTGTGTTTTCTACAGGAGGCTCTTGTAGGAACTACAGAGAGCCAAAAATGGCTACAGAAGGTAGTTTGAGGGACAAAGAAGCTTCATGAAGAACCTATAATCCATCCTACAATCTTCAAACCTCCTTTCCATCATTTATAAACCTACATCACACCCCAAGAATAATTTTTCTTCCTGTCCAAGAAAAACACAGAAAAACAGTTTTTCAATTTTAAAAAAAAAAACAAAAAATGAGAGGAAAAAGTACTATCAACCTCACCTGAAGCATACCTACTACCTCTTCATCTTTATCTACACCTCTAGCATCATCCTCGAGCTCTAGGCATAGGAATAAGCTGAAGTTTCAAGGGGAGAAGCAGCTACAGGAGCTCCTGTAGGAATTCCTGTAGTAGTTGATCCCATAGAAATCTAGCACCAATAGCAAGAGAGTGCAAACATGAAGGTTGAAAAGGCACCTGAAGCTTAGATCCAACCAGAGAAGAACCTGCACAAGTACACAACCACACATCAACAAGTAGAGACAACATGCAAAAAGGGAAATAAAGGCATGCAACAGGGAAAGCCACAACACCTCATAGCAAATACACTTGGATCACAGGTAAGTAACTAAGTCACTCTTATGTTTTCATTTGTGTAATTAGAAGTTGTTGAGCCCCAAAACTGCCCTTTCATTAGCAATTCTTCTCATCCATTTTCTTTCTTTTTCCATGAAGAAAATGTATCCCTATCATCAATAACCAGTATATATTGCCTTAAGGAGAACATTTTAGTGATTTACATGTTATACTTTTATGTTTGTTGTTTGAATAAGTTTTTATCTTTTAGCTACATAACGCAGCCTTTTCTGCAACTAATCGGTTGTTCCGCAGCTACTTCCATGCTTTTACAGGTTCCAGGTGTCAGATGGAGAAAATAATTACATGGGTAGTTTGGAAATCTTCATGACATGGGTCGTGTCCAATTCACCTAGCCCAGGTCGACAAGGAAGATGGTACAAGACTCCGGTCAAAGGAAAAGTCAAATGTAGAGACCAAAGGCAAACGGGACTCTGTTTTGTACACATTTCACAGTGATGGGGTCCGAAACAACTTCCTGAACCCACAAAATCCAATAGCCATCTGTGCAACCGAATCCAATAGCCATTATCTTAGATTTATGTCTCCAGCAGCCGAGGAAGAGAATTTTGTGTGCCTATCTGCTACATGTTTTTGGCTATAGCTTATTTTTCTCCATAAACAATTGTATAATTTTCTTATAAATACCTGTGTAGAGAACACATAACAAGTTCGAATTTGCTCATATATTAAGTTTAGACTACTGTTCTGTAATTTTGAAAAACTCATTTCTCTGTTTTTAATATGAAGATCGTGTGTTTTATGGATATCTGAAAGCGTTTCTTGGAGATTGATTTAGCACTAATAACCTGATCAATTACAAAGGGCCCATGTGCTGACTAAGGTTTCGTTTCATTTTGTTTTGTCTTTTATAGTTAAACTGTAAATTCATCATTTCTTTCATAGTGTTCATAACCATTTACTAACCTTGTTTATAATGCAGTCTTTATTATTTTCTTACTAATGCAGAATAACTTCTTTCGGTGTAGAGTAGCTTTCTCTTTGTTTAATTTCTTTCTAGTTTTTATCAGTAGTTTGAAGTTGAATTCAGTAATGTAGAGTAGTTTATTTCATTTGTTGTTTCATTAGTCTTTAAAGTTTTCAATTAGACTGATCAATGCCATTACAATTTTTTCCATTTCCTTGCTATTTTATTGACTCGTGGTGTAGATGAATGTTTCTAAAGAGCCCTTCTAGTTGATAACTCATTTTAAACTAAGAGGTTGAATACTTCATTCATGCAATGAGTCTTTTCTACATTTTTTTATTTATCTTCTCTTAGAATAATGAAGTACATAATCCCTCAAAATGTCATCAGAAGGAGGTTGTTCTCCCAAAATTGAAAGGTAGAGTAACTAAGGACTTCATTTAGTTTTGTTTCCATAATAGATAGTTGCAATTTCATTTTCAGTCTTGGTATTTCATTTAGTTTTGTTTCCATAATAGATAGTTGCAATTTCATTTTCAATCTTGGTATTTCATTTAGTTTTGTTTCCATAATAGATAGTTGCAATTTCATTTTCAGTCTTGGCATTTCTTTTACTTTTGTTTCCATAATAGATAGTTGCAATTTCACTTTCAGTTTTAGTATTTCATTTAGTTTTGTTCTTGTAACAGATTAGACAATAGTTGCAATTTCACTTTCAGTTTTCAGTATTCCATTTAGTCTTGTTTTTTAGACAGTAGTTGCAATTTTAATTTTTAGTTTGTAATGATTTGGAAATGATGATATGATTAGAACTAGAAACTCTATTTTCATTTCTTGATTAAACTTTGCTTCCAGATCTTACTCAATTCTTATTTCTTTAGGTTCTTAACAGTCTTTATAGAAGTTAGATTTAATATTTTTGTTAGATTGTAAATAATTAGGGATTAAAGGATCAAAAACCCCAAAAACAACATAAAACTCAAAAACAATGAAGTAAGAAGGGTCATCTAGCACATATAGTGCACTACACTTCATCAGTTTACGATACTCGAATTGATAATTTATGTAAAGCAATTTAGGACACTAAATTGACCAAAAATTTTGGCGTCATTTCCAGGGAAGGGTAGCTTGGTACCCTTATCTCTTACATTCAAAAAAAAAAAAAAAAAACAAAGCAAAACAATGGCATGCATATAGAAAGAGACTCTAAGGGTAGATTTATAGCTAGGGGCAGAAATTCAATTCCTGCAACTCCACCTAGAGCAAGAAAAGGCACACCTCCATCCCAGACTCATACTCCCAGCCATAGGATTCCTAGAATTCAAGGGGAAGAAACTAAATCAGAAGATTCTCCTACTTCATCTACCAAAACAATCTTAGGAGAGAAAAATTTTGAGTCTCCAACATCAAGGATAACCTTTTTCACCTTCACAGGAGAGCCTATTGTAGTTGAAGAATTAGGAATACTTGGTGAGGAAGAAGAAGTAGAAACTCTCTTCCATAATCCATTAATAGAAGAACCATAGGAGGGGGTAATAACCTTGCAGGTTGAACCCTATACTGACTCTGAAGAAACTATAATGGAAGAGGAAGAACAAGATGGAGAATTCTCACTATTTGGAGGAGGGGGTAGAGGGAGAGGTAGAGGAGGTAGAGGTAACAATGGAGGAGGCAGAGGAAATAGGGAAGTAGATAACTCTTTTGGATTCCCTATATTGGATGAGGAAACACATACCATAATGAAAAACATCTCACCATCTATCCTCCCAAACTTCTATGGGTTGAGAAGTGAGGACCATGAAACATTTTTGTTTGAGTTTGAAGTCTTGTGCAGAACTTATGACTATCTAGAAGACTCAAAAACTCAAATTGTTTCCTTCAACACTAAAAGGGGTTGCTTTGAAATAGTTAATGGGGTTAGTCACTCAATCCATTTGAACATGGAATGACATGAAACAGGCATTTTTGGATGGATACTTGGATTATTGTATGCCTACCAATCATAAAGACGAGATGTTCAAAATGATGCAAAGAGAGGATGAAAACTTAGAAGATTTGACTGAGAGATTCAACTATAATTTGAAAAGAGAAAATATGAACAATTTACATGAGGAAACTTTGAAAGCTCTTTTGTTAAAGGCCATTAGAGATGAGTGGATAGATATCCTTAACATGATGGGGAAGGGAGATATCTCCCAACTTCCATTGAGTGACATAGGAGAACTATGTGTTCATCTCTCGAGAGGGAAATCTAAAATAAGAAAAGGGTTGAGATACCCTTCTCTTGTTAGAGAAAACAAATCTACAGCTAGATCTGTAAGTAGGGCAGAAATTGGCAATATGCTTGATGAGTTTAAAACTGATATTTTAGGGAGCCTTAGTGAGCAATTAGACACCCTGAAAATTCAAAACAAGCAGAAAACAGAGGCTGATGCTTTAGCCATTTTTTGTCCAAAATGCGGAAAGAAACTTGCTCTAAGGGAATTCCCTTTAGATGCAAAAATTGTAGAAACTTTTATGATTTGTTCAGAAAGTCATGAGACCAAGGGTTGTCCCTCAATCCCAAGTCCTAAGGCTGTCTTTCAAGAGGAAAAAGTCACAAATTCTACAGAACCTCTTTGTTTTGTTGCAAGAAGACCTTGGCAAGGGCCACAAAATCAGGGATTTAACAATCCAATATATCTTGAGCCCCTACCAAACTGGAATTCTTGGTAGCAACCTTGGCCTCAACCTCAAACTCAATATCAATCTCAATCGTGGCCACAAGGGGTACAAAATCCTTATGGGAGATTTGCTCAATATTATCAATATCCTCCATCCTATCAAAATTATGCTCCCCAACAAAATTAGCAACAAAATTAGCAGCCACAACTTCAAAATCAGAACCCTCAACTTTCATTGCCATTTCCACAACAACTTCCACAACAAACTCAAAAACCTCAACTCTTACTACCATTTCAGCAGAAACCAAATCGGCTACCTGCCCAACCATTACCAAACCCCAACAATAAAAACCCTCAAAATGCTTAAATGGTAGAAGGACAACAATTTCCAACTTACATGATTACTCCTCTAGATATTAATGATGTTCAACTAAGATCTAGTAGGATATTAGAGAAGGAAAGACCTTCTATAGTTATTCAAGAACAAGACACTTCTGAGGAAGATTATCTAAAAGTCAGTAAAAGTTTTGAGGGAACATCCCTCCAAAACCAAAACATTGAAAAATAAAAACAAAAAGAATCAGTGAACACAACTCCTATCATTGAGCAACAAGTATCTACTTCTACACCTCCTTTTCCTGAGAGACTACAAACCAATGGAGGGGTAGAAAAATAGATCTTGTTGCCCAATTATGATTTCCTAGATGAATTGAAGAATGTTTGTATCAAAATTCCTTTGTTACAAGCCATTAGAGAAATTCCCATTCTAGCCAAAACAATAGAGGAGTTAAGCATCAAAAGACCAGGAAGAAAATCAAAAGAAACAAAAAGAATTCACCTGGTAGGAAAGATAGCAGACATAATGATGGGAAAAATTGCCATGAAGAAATATGCGGACCCAGGAAGTCCAATTGTCAAGACACATATAAATGGAATTGAAATTCCAAATACATTGATTGACTTAGGGGCAACAATAAAAATTATGAGTAGACAAACTATGGAGCAGCTTAAACTTCCTAATCTTCTTTACACACCTACCTTACTGCAACTTGCAGATAGATCAGTAATCAAACCAGATGGTGTGCTAGAAGATATTTTAGTATCCTTAGATTCTTGGGAATATCCTATTGATTTCATGATCTTAACTCCCAAGAATAATTTAGGAGGACACCCACTCATATTAGGAAGTCCTTGGCTGGCCACAGCTGATGCTTTTATTAGTTGTAGATCTGGTGACATGTATATTTCTAATGGTAATTCAACAAATCAATTTACTTTGTATCCTCTATAAAAAGTAATCATAGAAATAGATGACAAGGAATGGATTGATGATGAAGCTGACATTCAACCTCTCTTCACTATGTCAAAAATTAGTGAAGAAAGTCAAATTTTGAATACATTGGAAAATTTTTAAACATCTTCAGAATATGATCATGCACTATTTAAAAAAAAATCTAATGTTGAATACTTGTCATCTAAGCAGATGTCTTTCTATTCTTTGGAAGAGTTTGGTAGGTCTACAATTGAAATTTTTCCAAGTAAGACATTAAACATAAACAAAAACTTGGAGAAACTACAACAAGAAGAGCTAAGCAAAACATTTCGCTGCATTTGCATGGTAGTACACCGACATGAAAGGTATTGATCTTAAGCCTTGTCTCCATCATATCTATATTGAGGAAAACAGTAGACCAATCAGACAACCTTAGAGAAGAATGAATCCAGATCTTAGGGAAATTGTAAAAGAAGAGCTCCAAAAATTACTCAATGTAAACTTCATTTACCCAATTTCAGATAGCCAATGGGTTTATCCTTTGGTAATTGTGCCTAGAAAGAATGGTAAATGGAGGGTGTGCATTGATTACCAAGAATTGAATAAAGCAACCCTTAAAGATCATTTTCATTTGCCCTTTATATATCAAGTGTTAGATACACTAGCAGGTAAGAAGTATTTCTCATTCTTGGATGGTTTTAGTGGTTATAATCAAGTTCAGGTAGCACCTGAGGATCAGGATAAAACCACATTTACTTGTCCATGGGGAACTTTTGCCTACCGAGTGCTACCTTTTGGGTTATGTAATGCACCTGCAACATTCCAAAGAGCAGTACTAGGAATTTTTTCTGATCTAATACATGATTGTGTAGAGGTATATATGGATGATTTTACAACCTATGGAAACACACTTGAAGAAGCTTTGGAAAATTTCGAAAAAATTCTTAAAAGATGTAAAGAAACAAACCTTTCACTAAACCATGAAAAACGTTTTATGATGTTTACAAAAGGTATTTTTTTAGGACATCACATTTCAGGAGATGGGATTAAAGTTAACAAATCTAAAGTTGAAGTCATCTCTAAGTCACCAATTCCAAATTGCCAAAGAAATGTTAGAAGTTTTCTAGGATTTATAGGATACCATAGAAGATTTATAGAAAACTTCACTAAAATAGCATCTCCACTCTTCAAATTGCTTACAAAATATTGTGAATTCAGCTAGAATCCTGATTGCCAACTAGCATTTGAAACCTTGAGAGCAAAAATTTCTAAAGCACCTATTTTAAGAGGTTCAAATTGGAAACTTCCTTTCCATATTTCCACAAATGCTTTAGATACAGCTCTGGGAGCTTTATTGGAAAAAAAAATATTTGGTTCCTTATGCCATTTACTATACAAGTAAGAATTTGACTCCCACTAAGTTGAATTATACTGTGCCTGACAAGGAACTTTTAGATGTTGTTCATGCAATTAATAGGTTCAGAAATTATATAATAGGATGTGAAACCTTTGTTCATACAGATCACTCTCTAATTAGATATTTGATGAATAAACCTATTAATAATGGCAGAGTTACGAGATGGATTTTACTTTTGCAAGAATTCAACATTACTGTGCTAAATAGACCTAGAAAACAAAACACAGTTGCTGATTTCTTGTCCAGGATTCAGAATATCAAAGAAGATTCTCTAGTTGAAGATAAGTTTCCTGATGAATATGTTTTTGCAGTAACTACTCAAACTCCTTGGTTTGCATATGTTACTAATTACTTGGTTATAAGGAAGTTACCTTCACATTTTCTTCTTAAAGAGAAAAGAAATATTATTCAAGAAAGTGCAAGATATTCATGGATCACTAATGAATTGTATAAAACAGAGCCAGATTTTATGATCGTAAGGTGTGTCAGGGAAGATGAAATGCCTAATATTCTCAAAGCAGGTCATGATGAGCCATGTAGTGGACACTTTGCTGATAAGAGGACAACCTATAAAATCCTTTCTTTAGGATATTATTGGTCATCCATCTTCAAAGATGGTAAAGAATATGTCAGGAAGTGTGATAGTTGCCAAAGGGTAGGGAAACTTGCTCCCTCAAATGAGATGCCATTACAAACTCAGGTACTTATTGAACCCTTTGAAAAGTGGGCTTTAGACTTTATTGGACCAATTAATCCTCCATCTAAGCAGAAAAAGTATATATTGGTATGCATTTATTATGTCACCAAATGGGTAGATGCCAAAGCATTACCTTTTGCTAACGAAAAATTTGTAGTTAATTTTGTTTTTGAGGACATCTTTACTCGTTTTGGTGTCCCAAGAGAAATTGTGACAAATCAGGGATCTCAATTCACATCCAACATGATGGAAAGGATTATGGAGGAGTATAAGATCAAGCATAGGAAATCAACTCCCTATCATCCACAAGAAAATGGTCAAGTGGAGTCCACAAATAAAGTGATTGAAGGAATCCTCGCCAAGACTGTGCATCTACATAGAAGAGATTGGGAAGAAAGGCTTCCTGAAGCCTTATGGGTCTATAAAACTACATGGAGGAACACCACAGGACATACACCCTATGAACTTGTTTATGAGAAACAAGTCATGTTCCCTATCGAGTTCCAAATCATAACTTTTAAGATGGTAGTTCAGTTGGGGATGGATTTATTAGAGGCTCAAAAGCACAGACTGGAAAAATTAAATGAACTTGATGAAATCATACAAGAGGTAGTTCAAAGGACTGGTCTAGTCCAACAATAGAGGGCTAAATGGCATGGCAAATATATCAAGGACAAGAGGTTTCAAGAGGGAGATTGGGCACTGTTATTTGATTCAAAGTTTAAAGATTTTCAACGGAAATTTCAGACTCATTGGCTTGAGCCATATGAGATAGAAAAAGTTTTTAATAATGGAGCAGTGAGGATTAGAACAATAGATGAAAGTCAAACTCATCTTCTTGTGAATGGTCATTGATTGAAAATATACCAAAAACCAATCTCGAAGGAGGAGTTCATCAAGATCTTCCAGAACAATTCTGAAATAAATTTAGTGAAGAAGAATCCTTCTTCTCCACCAACTTATTCTTTGTTTTTCCTATCTAAAAAAAAAAATTCTATAAGGTTGAAAACCAATCATTTATTGGCATGCTTATACAAGAAATATAGGGTGAAAATCAGAAGTTTCTGACACCCTATATTTTCCATTTCCTTTCTGAAAAAAGTGGTGACAAAAAGCCACAGTCACTCTGCATTCTGCAAAATTCATTGTCTCATCTCATTTCACTCTGTTTTACTTTTACAGTCTCACTTCAATCCATTTGCCATATTTCACCAATAAATTTTTCTTTTCCAGCATTTCTTTCATCTCCATTTTCATTTATCATCTTGACATATTTTCATTTACATAGCAATTTCCATTTCATTCATTTATAAGCCATATTCTACTCTTTGTTTCACATTCTGTAGCTCTTTCCATGTTCTGCAGCTGTTTCCATGTTCTGCAGCTAATTCTGTTCCGTAGTTGATCCTGTTCTGTAGCTAATCTGATTCTACAACAACAGTTTGATTATCAATCCAAGAACAAGAGTCTAGTTCATAATAAAATCTTGCATGCAGGTAATTGAAGAAAAATCAACTTTGAAGACCAATCATGCCTAAAGCACCTATGGAGCAAACATCAAAATATTAGCAAGCGGAAGGTAAAGGTTCCAAAGGTAAAATACAAAAATTTATTTCAAAAACATAAGCTTGTATAACATGTATGATCATGATCACATGTCTCCTTGATGAATCATCATGTGATTTGACCGCCACGATGTCTTCGCCATATCTTCCGTCTTTAATGACAAACGGTCCAATGATTCCTTCATTACTAATCTCTGCTTTAAACTCCATAACTCGTACTTAAACAGTCCTCCACAGCTACATTTGTTAACGGTTAGATTAATGACGTGACCTACCTATATACGACTCTTCAAACCCTGACTGTTTATTTATTACTGCCAACTCTTAAGTTTTTCTATCATTTTTACGTAGCCACTTTGTGCATACATCACTCTGTTTCCATACATTTTGTGTATACAGTTACTCTGTTTCCATATATTCCGTATATACAGTCATTTTGTTTCATATTCACAGTCATTCTGTTCCCGATCATTCTATTTCCATATACCCTGTCATACTGTTTCCATATCCATAATCACTCTATTTCTATATACACAATTTTCTTATTTCCATATACGCAGTCATTTCTTAGACAGTGAGAATAGTTTTGAAGGGTAATCAAGAACAAAGGATATGGGGCTTATCGTTAGAACTGAATCTGTATGGGTAAAATACATGGAGGGATTTCCGCAGCTGAAGGGAATGTTACATAAGGCATGTTGGCTATGTTTTATTGAAAAATTCAACGGTTACCATAAGGAAATCACTAAATCCTTTGCCAGGTCATTTGATGGAATGGAAGTGGAAATAGGTGACATCAAATTTGTAGTTACCGAGTCCTTCATAGCTGAAGCAACAGAACTCCCAAGGTTAGGAGAAATGTGGTTTGAGAACAAATATTTTCATGATGATTCTTGGAATTTGATTCTTAAAAACTTAGGTATGGACATTACAGTCTTTAGAAAAGGGATTCCAATTTTTTCACTCAAAAACAAATGGAGTAGCATGTTGTTAATACTGCAAAAATTCATTACCTGTGAAGGGAGGTTTGGGTCAATGTATGTTTATCATATAAGATTGTTAATGAATTTTCTAGAGAATGGAACCCTCAATCTTCTATTTTTCCTTCTAAATAGTTTGAAGAATGGCAACTAATGTTCAAAAGAAAGTTGAATCAATAGAAAGCACTCTATATCACCATGGACTAGTGAAGATTTTAGTTGAATTTCATTTGAGAAGTGTAGGGGATACATGGGAGGACTTCTTAGTAAGGAATTTCTTCCAAGATGCTCTAGATTTATCTGAGGGAACTCATGCTAAAAGGAGTAGAAAGAGAAATGTTAGCATTGGAAGCTCCTCACAAAAAGATGATGCAAAAATAACTCCTAAAACAGATATCAAAAACAGACTAAGCAGAGGAGAAAAATGAAAGAAAGAGTTGAAGAAATCAACAGGGATATTCTTGAACCTTCATCACCTAAAGAGGATGAACAACTGCTTTCTAAAAGACTAACCAAGCTCAAGGAACAAATCAAGAAAGATGAGAAAGGAAAGAGGAAAAAGGACACCAAAGAAGAAACCATAAGTTTCCAAAATGTGAGAAGGAGTTCTAGACTCTGAGGCAAGGTGAAGAAGATGAAATCAAAAGAGGCCCAATTTATAAATGTAGAGGATGAAACCCCAGTTCAGTCCCCTGACAGTATTCTATATGAATAAAGTCCACAAAACTCTCCTCCACAAAATTTTGAAGGCGACCCAAGTAGAGCTTCTCCTAGCATTGATCCCATACAACAGCAAATCTATGACTATATAGAGTCATTAGAGAAAAAGAGTACCTCAGTAGACCCAGGAACTTTAGCTAATCCAAAGCAGCTTGTCACCTCACAAGAAACTCTAATTAGCTCTCTCAAACAAGAGATCTATGAGCTAGAAATTCTGAACAGGCACATTCCAAAGAAAATGAAACATTAAGGGAGCAGAATAAGTTGCATAGAGCTATCTATGAAAAAACTATGCTATGCTTGGGATTATGGAACAAGAAGAATAGGAAGCTGAAAAGAAAAAATCAGAAGCTAAATAGGACACTTATTAATCTCAAGTACAGATTTCTTATGAGGAGGCCAAGGATGGCAGTCAGTGGAAAGAAAAGCAAGAAGAGGAAGTTGGATGTGTTGGCTGAGGTATCATAACAAATGCAATAGAAGGAGGAAGTTCACAATTTTGATTGCATGGGGACATGCAATGGTTTTGCAGTGGGGGTATGTTGAGCCCCAAAACTGCCCTTTCCTTAGGAATTCTTCTCATCCATTTTCTTTGTTTTTTCATGAAGAAAATGCATTCCTATCATCAATAACTAGTATATATTTCCTTAAGGAGAACATTTTAGTGGTTTACATGATATGCTTTTATGTTTGTTGTTTGAATAGGTTTTTGTCTTTTAGCTACAAAATGCAGCCTATTCTGCAGCTAATCGGCTGTTCTGCAGCTACTTCCATGCTTTTACAGGTTCAAGGTGTGAGAAGGAGAAAATAACTACATGGGTAGCTTGGAAATCTTCATGACATGGATCATGTCCTATTCACCTAGCCCTGTTAGGATATTCCGACACATAGCAAATAGTTAAGTATAACTTGGTCTAGTATAGAGTTAGGTAAAGTGTGTTTCTTTACTATGTACTTTTGTAACTTACAATTTGACGGTCACGATATGTAGTGATCCGACAGTTCATTCTCTCCTCGGTATTACCGACACTTGATCCATGGCTTAACACCCAAGTGGTCCATGATCTCTATTTAAAGAGCATGGAGGGTCATTTGTAGGTTAACTATTCAAAGAGAAGTTTATCTAAAATTTCATTCTTTTATTAATAAATTGCCTGAAGTGGCCGCGTTGGCTCAGGCCATGGACTGTTTCCCTCTTTGAGGGTTTTAACCACGTCAAAAATACTGGTGTATTGATCTATGATCTATTTGTGAGCGGCGTCCTTTGGTGTTTTTTCTGAGGAACTTACCCTGTAAATTCCTACATGGTATCAGAGCTATTTGAGGGTTGTGTCCGTTGGTGATCCAAATCTGAAGCCGGTAGAACTGCATCCGACTGTCGTTTCCTAGATCTGCTATTTTTGACTGCTTTCGGGCCGAGAGGACTACTCTGTTGTGTTAGGAGCATCTATTCCAGCGAGGAGCCCCTTTTGTTTCACACGAAAAGGTTTCTGGTAGCCCTAGCTACATCATTTTTAAGATCTAAAGGTATACAATGTTTATTTGTAGTTTCTTGTTATTTTTCTCTCTGTTTATTCTTTCGATTTATTTAGCTTCCTTTTTATTACTAGATCTATACCTTTCATTTCTGCGTATGCTCTTTGCCCTGCAACTCTGTGCGATCTGGGCAAATCAGAAACAGAGAGGAAGGATTTTTCTCATGCGTATGCTTTTTTCTGCTATGCCTTAGTGTGATCTCAGAAAATCAGAAACATTGAGGAAAATATTTAGTTTCTGGGTAAAGCTAACTTTCAGTCGTAAGGTTTGTTTTTTTTGTATGTTTGTGTTGGGTTTTGTGTTTCTTGTTTTGTAGGGAAAAAGAGCTTTCTCAAGCAAGCACGCAACCCAAATCTTCAGTGACCAAAAAAAAGAAAGCCCCCCCCCTCTCTCTCTCTCTCAAACTTTTAGTCTAGCTCACTTGGTTCAAAGCTAATTTATGAGAGTAGAGGTGTTGAGTTTAAGTCTCCTTTTTTTTGGAAAGGGAGCGTTTTTTTTCATTCCCGCACTTCATTGGTGCCTTCATCAACTTTTCTTCAAAAAGCCATAACTTCTTCATCCAGAAGCCGTTTTCGTTTTTTTTGAACCAGCCTAATTTTTCGAGATCTTTCCATTTAAACACTTAGTTTCAGCATATATAGCTTTAGTTTCTGTTAAAATGGAAATTCCATGCCAAGTTATTCTTGATAGCACCAACTACTTCCAATGGTGGTCCTACATTGTGGATTTACTTAGAAGTAAGGTCTTTACATACAGAATAGCCTCGGGCCAAGAAACCAAA
>APFE031285491.1:2989-20409 GCA_000404065.3 Pinus taeda | reverse complement strand
CTTCTACTTTTGAAAACATTTCTTCTTCAGATGATGAAAGTGAGGATGATAATCCTCCACCACCTTCTCAGGATCCTCAACTTCCAAGATGGGTCTGTGCTACTCGGGATGCAGCAGGTGACCTTGCCGGTGATCCTACAGATCAGCGACGTACACGTTCTCAGTTTGAAAGAGCCTCTTCTTTACTGGCTCAAGCTCCAGTAAATCATGATCCTGATACTTTTGCAGAAGCTTCAGGCCATCCACATTGGGAAGCAGCTATGAATGAAGAATATCATTCATTGTTGGCAAATGATACATGGGATCTTGTTCCTCTACCAAAGGGACGCAAACTTGTTAGATGTAAATGGGTTTACAGAACCAAGTATGGACCAGATGGGAAAGTTGATAAACATAAAGCTCGTCTTGTTGCTAAGGGATTTTCACAGGTTGAAGGCATTGACTACACTGAAACCTTCTCCCCTTTTGCCAAAATGAACTATATCCGCCTTGTTCTTTCCCTTGCTGCCTCTTTAAAATGGGAAGTCCATCAGATGGATGTTAAATCTGCCTTCTTGCATGGGGACTTGCATGAAGAAATCTATATGGAACAACCCATTGGCTTCATCCAAACAGACTCCAGCCTTGTATGTCGGCTTAAGAAATCCCTTTATGGTCTCAAGCAAGCTCCTCGGGCTTGGTATGCCAAAATGGATAGCTTTCTTTTAGAATCTGGATTTTCTAGGTGTCATTCTGACAATATTGTCTACACCAAGAAAGTGGGCAAGTCTCTTATCATCCTTGTTCTTTATGTTGATGATCTTACCCTCACTGGTAGTGATCCCAACCTTATAAACCATGTGAAGTACAGCCTTAAAAAGAAATTTGAAATGACAGACTTAGGACACTTACACTATTTTCTCGGTCTTCAAGTCTTGCAATCCAAGGAAGGTATTTCCCTTTCCCAATCCAAGTATGCCTGTGATATTCTACACCATTTTCACATGGAAGACTGTAAGCCAGCTCCTTCTCCCTTTCAGTCTGGAGTCAAACTTTCAGTCACTTGTACTTCCCCTGAAGTTGATGCTACCTTATACCGTCAACTTGTAGGAAAACTCTTGTATCTAACCCATACTCGTCCTGACCTTTCCTTTGCTGTTGGCCTTGTTGCTCGTTTTTTGCAAAACCCCCGTGAAAGTCATTGGAAAGCAGCTAAAAGAATACTTCGTTATGTTCGAGGTACAGTTCAGTTTGGAATTCATTACAGTGCCAAAGCATCTCCTCTATTGGTTGGTTTCACTGATTCCGATTGGGCTGGTGACCCTGATGATCGGAAGTCTACTGCCGGTTATGTCTTCACTCTTGGTTCAGGACCTATTACATGGGCTTGCAAGAAACAAGCTGCCATTTCTCTTTCGTCAGCAGAAGCAGAGTATCGTGGTGCCGTAGAAGCTAGTAAGGAAGCCTTGTGGCTTCGTCAGATCCTATCAGAGTTTGGCTTTCAGCAGCATCATCCGACTACACTTTGGTGTGATAATCAAAGTGCCATTCAACTATGCAAAGATCCAGTCCAACATCAGCGTAGCAAACACATTGAACTACACATGCACTTCATCAGAAAGCTCATTCATGACCATGTTCTTGACGTGCAATATTGTTCAACAGATGATCAAGTTGCAGACATCTTCACAAAGGCTCTCACAGAGGCGAAGTTCACTAAACTTTGATTTTATGGTTGGAGTTCAGGAAGTTGTCACTAAGGGGGGATAGGCTCTAGTGCCTCCTTCCTTCTCCTATTGTGTCATATTTGTAAATCCTTCAATCCTATCCCAAGTTGTTCTTAAGGGGGGATGTTAGGATATTCCGACCCATAGGAATAGTTAAGTATAACTTGGTCTAGTATAGAGTTAGGTAAAGTGTGTTTCTTTACTATGTACTTTTGTAACTTACAATCCGACGGTCACAATATGTAGTGATCCGACGGTTCATTCTCTCCTCGGTATTATTGACACTTGATCTGTGGCTTAACACCTGATTGGTCCATGATCTCTATTTAAAGAGCATGGAGGGTCATTTGTAGGTTAACTACTCACGAGATAAGCTTATGTAAAATTTCATTCTTTTATTAATAAATTGCTTGAATTGGCCGCGTTAGCTCAGGCCGTGGATTGTTTCCCTCTTTGAGGGATTTAACCACGTCAAAATACTGGTGTATTGATCTATGATCAGTTTGTGAGCGGTGTCCTTTGGTGTTCTGTCTAAGGAACTTACCCTGTAAATTCCTACAAGCCCATGTCAACAAGGAAGATGGTACAAGACTCCGATCAAAATAAAAGTCAAATGTAGAGACCAAAGGCAAACATCACTCTATTTTGTAAATGCTTCACAACGATGGGGTCCAAAACAACTTCCTGAACCCACGGAATCCAACAACCATCCGTGCAACCAAATCCAACAGCCATCATCTTAGATTTATGTCTCCAGCAGCCGAGGAAGAGAATTTCATGTGCCTATATGCTACGTGTTTTTGGCTATAGCTTATTTTTCTCCATAAATAGTTGTATAATTTTCTTATAAATACCAGCGTAGAGAACACATAGCAAGTTCGAATTTTCTCATGTATTAAGCTGAGACTATTGTGCTGTAATTTTGGAAAACTCATTTCTCTTTTTTTAATATGAAGACCGTGTGTTTTATGGATATCTGAAAGCGTTGCTTGGAGATTGATTGAGCACTAATAACTTGATCAGTTGCAGAGGGCCCCTACGCTGACTAAGGTTTCATTTCATTTTGTTTTGTCTTTTATAGTTAAACTGTAAATTCATCATTTCTTCCATAGTGTTCATAACCATTTACTAACCTTGTTTATAATGCAGTCTTTATCATTTTCTTACTAATGCATAATAGCTTCTTTTAGTGCAGAGTAGCTTTCTCTTTGTTTAATTTCTTTCTAGTTTTTATCAGTAGTTCGAATTTGAATTTAGTAGTGTAGAGTATTTTATTTCATTTGTTGTTTCATTAGTCTTTAAAGTTTTCAATTAGACTGATCAGTGCCATTACAATTTTTGCTATTTCCTTGCTAGTTTATTGACTCGTGGTGTAGATGAATTTTTCTAAAGAGCCCTTCTAGTTGATAACTCATCTTGAACTAAGTGGTTGAACACTTCATTCATGCAATGAGTCTTTTCTACATTTTTGTATTTATCTTCTCTTGGAATAATGAAGTACAGAATTCCTCAAAACGTCATCACAAGGAGGTTGTTCTCCCAAAATTGAGAGGCAAAGTAACTGAGGACTTCATTTAGTTTTGTTTCCATAATAGATAGTTTCAATTTCATTTTCAGTCTTGGTATTTCATTTAGTTTTGTTTTCATAATAGATAGTTGCAGTTTCATTTTCAGTCTTAGTATTTCATTTAGTTTTGTTTCCATAATAGATAATTGCAATTTCATTTTCAGTCTTGGTATTTCATTTAGTTTTGTTTCCATAATAGATAGTTGCAATTTCATTTTCAGTCTTGGTATTTCATTTAGTTTTGTTTCCATAATAGATAGTTGCAATTTCACTTTCAGTTTTAGTATTTCATTTAGTTTTGTTCTTGTAATAGATTAGACAATAGTTGCAATTTCACTTTCAGTTTTCAGTATTCCATTTAGTCTTGTTTTTTAGACAGTAGTTACAATTTTACTTTTTAGTTTGTAATGATTTGGAAATGATGATATGATTAGAAATATAAACTCTATTTTCATTTCTTGATTAAACTTTGCTTCCAGATCTTACTTAATTCTCATTTCTTTAGGTTCTTAACAGTCTTTACAGAAGTTAGATTTAAGATTTTTGTTAGATTGTAAATCATTAGGGATTAAAGGATCAAAAAGCCCCAAAACAACATAAAACTCAAAAACAATGAAGTAAGAAGGGTCATCTAGCACATATAGTGCACTACACTTCATCAGTTTACGATATCCGGATTGATAATTTATGTAGAGAAATTTAGGACACTAAATTGACCAAACAAATGTCATGAAAAAGAAATGAGATGGTTGAGGTTGAACAAAGGAAAGGTGGCCAGTTAACTTGGCCACCTTCATCTAGTTGACTTCACTCATCCGAGATGTCACCCACATGTGCGTACAGTCAACTCCAACACAAGATGCCAAGGACAGGTAGTGGAGGAAGTGTGAACTTCGATGCAATAATGAGGGATGATTACGAGGAGGGGCCATGATGACCAAGCAGGTGGGGACCAACGGTCTGAATATGGCCAACATATACCTTGCCAGCTCAGCACTCATCACCGAAAATATCCATAAAGGGTAATAAGTACTCCTCCCCAAGCATTCTCGCCACCTTTTCCTTCATTATCTCCTCATAACTCAGCTACAACAGTCTCCTTATGCCCCCACAGCCTCGTAACCACCATCCTACATTGATATCTCCTATATTCTTTCTCTTGGCATTTTCTACAGGAGCACCTACACGAAATCTACAGGAGGGACAGCAGGCTTCTACAAGAGGGGCAGTGAGTCGTTTTGAAGGGAGAAAACATGATTTTTAGCATGATTTTAAGTCTAAAGAGGTAGGGTTCATGCATGCCCCCTGTTGAATATCAATATATGAAAGAAGTGGTCTCAATTTGAGGAGGAAATAAGTCTTTAGGAGAGGAGAAAATACATATTAAATAAAATAAATTATAAAAATAAAATAAATAAAAAAATAAAAATAAATAAAAAATCTTATTTAAAAAAAAATGTCTCCTCTGTTTTTATGTTTTTCTCAAAATTCTTTGTCTCCACCTCCATATTTGGTTTTCCAAAAGAGTATAGACAATATGACAGGAGATTTTATGAGAAATAAGCCCACTAACTCCACTAGGCTCCATGCACATCCTCAAGTGGTGGACATGTTCACAAGGGCAAACTGGATGACTTTCTTTGAGAAATTTCAAGGGTTTGATGAGGAAATTGCCCAAGAGTTTGCTCTCTCTCTGGTCCCTCACACAAGAACTCATGCCACTGTCACCATTATAGGTCTTTCCATGGAGATAACCCCTAAATTTATCAGTAGGGTCACTACCCTTCCTCTTGGGCTACCTTGGAGTAAAGATGAGAAACTAATTGACTAGGCTTCCAAGAAGAACTTTTTCCAAAATAATGAAACCCCTGTTGAAGATAAAAATGGAATTAGAAGGGTTAGCATACCATATCCCTAGGATGAGGTTAGCTATCAAATAATCAAATACATTTCCTGTGAGGGGAGGTACAGCATTGTTTATGGTTATCACTTTAGAATCCTCCAAGAGTTAAGGTATCGCATGGACACTCCAACACCTTAGAAGCTCAGTATCCCTTACTTCCTCTTGCAGTCCCTCATTAACTCCAGCACCAAGGTACAAGCAGGAAATTCAAAGCAGCTAGCTCACCATGGCTTAATCAAAATCCTAGTAGAGGAAGCCCTCCATACCTTTACACTCCCTATAGCATGGGAAGTTTTCTGAAACATGACAGCTGAGGATGACATAAAGGCCTTAACCTATGATGTCAGCCCTACTGGTAGTGAGGAGGAATAACAGTAAGGGGGAGAAGGTGGAGCCAGGGGTGACATAGCAGAACAAGAAAGGAAGGAGGAAGGAACTGAAATAGAGGAGGAGAGAGCTGAAGAAATAGAGCAGGAAGAGACATAAAAAGAGATAGAAGAAGGAGAAAAAGAGGCAGAGAAGGAAGAACAAGGGGAAGCTTCCCTTGAGACTTTGGAAAGGGAGGCAACAACTGCCTTCACTGACCTCAATACATTAATCAAGCTGAAGCAAAAGAGGAAAAGATATACCTCCATGTATTTCAGGGCTAGGAAGAGCACAAGAATTAAAACAGGCAAACCTCGGGCCTCTTCCAAAGTGCTAATTATCATTGAAGATTCACCCTCTACCAAGGGGAAAGAGTATCCTTCCAAGACACCTATAACATATGAAAAGGGGACTCCTAGATCTTCCACATGGAAGGAAAAGGCTGTACTACAGGACCCAAAAACTGTCTTACATGAGGCTCAGGCAGTTCTATAGGAGACACTATCAAAACTACAAGAGACCCAAAAGCTTGAGAAAAGGATAGAAGGATAGCCACAGGTGAAGGAGGAAGCACAAGAGATACAAGAACCTGATCCCCAACCTAGTCTTGCCTCCTATTACAATCTACTTGAGGGAGGAAGGATAATCCCACAGAAAATTGCAATTCCACTATTGTTTGAATTGGAGAAAAAAAGAGTGAGAACGCATAGGTGGATGCAGATAGCCAAATCCAAAGGAGTTGAGGATGTTGGCCATATGGAAAACAAACTCATGGAAATGGGCAGAAAGTTGAGTGCTCTCAGAGATAGGGAAGCAATTACAAGAAGCCACCTTGAAACTGAAAATGAATTGCTAAGGAGGCAGCTGCAAGAGAAAGAGACTGAGCTGGCATGCATGGCTAGCTTATCCATGGAGGCATTGCAATGCAGAACACCAGCCAAATCCTATGGCCTCTATCTAAAGGACCAATGGTTACAATTCAAAATAAAGACTTTAGCACAAAGAGGCACAATACCTTTCCAAGACTCTCACGAACATGAATGTGTGGGATCCCAATGCCAAGCTACGGGACCTGCAATTACTGGCCATGGCCTCATGGATGAACCATGAAGAATTGAGAGTAGCAAAAATAAAAAGATTAATGATAAAGGAGTAGAATGAGCCATTAATGATAAGAGTTGAGCCATCAGATCCTATGGCACTCATCAACACACACAACCTACTTGCCAATGACCCTCGGATTGCCCCTAGATATCTCACCAATTAGGCACAACCCATTGCACACTTTGAGGATATGCAAAGGCTACTTGGTGATGACTGTGTGCATGCATGCATGAGGATATGGAACACCTTACCACACAGTTTGCGGATTAGGGAATATCATTCCCCCATGAGGCTAAAGGAGGCATTGAAAAGAGTGCCAATGTATAAGCGCTCCATGTAGAGGTTGAAGGTCAACTTGATTGGCCTCAAACTGAGTCCCCCACTACTGTTAGGCATGCTAGAAGGCAGAAGAGAAGAAGAAGAGGAGGAATAGTGGAAGGACATAGACAGGAAGGCAAGATTATATGGAAAAGAAGAGTAGACCACATCAGAAGCCTGGGATGCTAGGGAGGCCACCAGGGCCATAAAAGATGAGGAGATTGACTAGGTTGCTCAGAGGATGAGCAACACCTTCAGTAGCGGGGTGATGATGAGCCTCATAAATGGGTAATTATATGGGCTTATTTTACCTCCTAACCTAGTCAAATCAACCATTCTCTTAGCTTATTGTATGGTTTTTTTATTATATTTATGCTTATAGAGTGAGTTGAGTTAGTTATTGTGCCATGTGGTCTAACATGTATTTAATGTAGATTATTGATGGATTTCAAGGTCAAAGTCAAGGATCCAGTGGACAAATGCTAGCAATAACTCGAAGTGGACAAAGGAGAGGACTTGTAGGAGGGAAACCCCCTCATTTATTACTCCTCACTTTGAATTCCCCTTCATTCAGCTCAGAGTACAGGCAATCGAATCATGCATTAGAAGGTAGCCGAGCAAGTGGAGGATGACTAATGATTATCTCAAGTTTTGGGAGCCAAGCTTCCCCAATTTTAAGGAAGCTATTGGTAGCTTCATCTGTATAAGTAGAGAGGCCTATGTCCTCACTAGGGTCGGATTTTTTCTTATGTAAACTCTGCTCAAATTTCGAGCTTATTATTTTGTGACAGTTTCATGTAATCTTGCCATTGCTTTGAAAATAAATATGGAATCCTTTTTTAGCTAGCACTGAGTTACCTGAGAGGGTTGAAGCTCTTAGGTTAGGGCCCAATCCAAGCATCCAAGCTCCTCTTTACCTGTATTTGTATGCTTTGTTTCAGTCTGTAGATTAGTCTGCTGTTAGATGTATTTCTCTTATGGTTAAGAATAGGTTGCTTTTGATGATTTAGTAGTTTGCTTCCATTTGTGCTTTCTGTAGCAGGTTAAGTAGTGACTAGCAAAGATTCAAAAGGCTAGCGATAGTGCCTTGGCATCTCTTCCTCCACTTGGGACCATGATTTGAGGTAAAGACTCTCTTGTTGCCCCAAAAACATAGATTTTCCTCCTTCATAGGACTTCTAGTGTTTGCAGCTTTTTAGTAGGTTAATAGTCCAGCTTTGCTTTGCTTTAGATCTTCTTCATCATGCTCACTTTTTGATTTACAATATTCTTCTTTCATGCTTTCCTTTCCTACAACATTTCTCATCATTTCCTTTCATAGATCATAGTTTAGACCATTTTTATGCAAAACTCTGTTTTTCCTAAATGCATTCATTTCACTTGTTGCTTTCTTTCCTTGGTTGATTGTCAGTTTCTATGCAGCATATCTCTTCTAGTAGTAGGCCATATTATCAGCAATCACCCCCTCCATCTGATCCATGCCCTATAGGTCTCCCAAATCTCACCTCAATTCTACCCTAGTTTCCTCCATTTTTCCATAGAACTTCTTCCTCTCTCCTTGAGCAAACCCAATCATCGTTCTCTCTCCTGGTGATTCATGGTAGACCTTAGGTGTCCTAACATCTCATTCCAACCTTCATATACCTTTTTCACCCACTCCCACACCCTCAAAACAGTGAAAACTGCTCTCGGCCTCCTCCTGTAGGCCTCCTATAGCTTCCTTGTTTTCCTCCTGTAGATTTCCTATGTCCTCTTGTAGATTTTCCTGTAGGCTTTCTTTTGAAGGCCAAGTGTGGGAAAGTCCTCCAAAAGGCCACCTAAAACCTCCTAGGACCCATACACACCATCCTACATCCTCTCAAGTCCAAAAATCGCCCTTCAATGCCACCTATTCGCTGCCACACTCACACACAATAAATTACATGCATGTCAAATTCACATAAAAATACATGAAAATCCAAAAATATGTTTTTTGCTTATTTACTTCCAGAAATAGCATAGTTAGATGTTTTTTACTTTCTTTAATAGGTAATGGCATTCATTTCATGTTTTTCATAGGGCTTTCTACAAAAGTAGAATTAGGTGGTTAATTAGGGTTTACTAGGTTTGCTTTACATTTCAGTCTTTCTCCTTTCTGCAGTTAGAATAACATCTATAGAGTAATCTTTCTTTCCTTTCATCACATATAGAGCTTCTTCTGGAATCCATAGAAGTTGGCTTAATCTCCTAGTGATCTTGCACCAGCTGACCAAGTGACAACCTGCAGTGAGACCTAGTACTTGTGCATACAACACTGACGCTGCCAAGTTTGTTACAAAATATCAGGTTGAGAAGAGTAAAGTAGGAAGCCTAGGAGTTTCAGCATTATTACTGCAATATTGGTGCTTACCACTCTCATCCAAAAATCATTAGGTTTCAACTCTCCTTCATATTATTTACCCATAACTCTCTACAACATCATCTATAAAATCTTCTCTAAGGTCATTGCCAATAGCCTCAAACCCATCCTTTCACTGCTCATATCTCTACAAAAAACATGTCATGTGGAGAGTAGACAAATGATGGAAAAGATAATCATGGTTCATGAGGACATACACTCTCTCCAATCTAGAAAAACCTAAGGCATGGTAATCAATTGTATATTTCCAAAGCCTTTAATAAACTCAGCTGGTAATTCATTTTCCACACTCTCACTACCTTTAAGGTTTGAAGAAAGATGGGCTCATTGGATCTTAGCTCTTATCACCAAATTTGTTTTCTCCATTATTGCAAATGACTCTCCCTCTTCCCCTCTCACCCTATCCAGAGGAATTATATAGGGGAATCCTCTCTATCCTTTCATCTTTCTCTTAATGTTCGAAGGTCTTATGCATGCAATTTCAGATTTACTTCACGAAGGCACTCTAAAAGGTCTCCCTCTAGGATATTCTGATCACTACACCCACCAACAATTTGTAATTGATACTCTTTTTATGGGTGTCCCATTAGTTAATCAAGCCACTTCCTTCAAACACATCCTCAAAACATTTTCAGATTCCTCTGGCGCACAATAAACCTAGTCAAATCTCAAATATTTTTCTTCAACGCCCCTTTGTCCATCCAAACTCACAATTCTAGATTTCTTAGATTTCAAACGAATTCCCTTATGGATGAGTACTTAGGTTCCCCCTTTACCAAAAAACCCCTAACTCTAATTATCTAGGAAAACCTAGTGCAAAATTTTGAATCCCATCTCTCTAACTTGACTTTCTAACTCCAATATTTGTCATACCACTTTACTCTTGTTAGGTCCCTATAATACTAGTGTATCACCCTCTTCTCTATTCTTTTTCTTCCCCTAAATCCATTCTCAACAAAATCATAATCACTCAAAAATTCTTCTTATGGGGAGGTACCAAAAGGGAGAAAATGGGCACTAATCACCTAGAATAAACTATGTCATCTAGAGACAACAGAATTTCTAGGACTCAATGATCCCTCTATGCAAAAACCTAGTGGAGATGGCTCAGATTTCCTGAAGCCCCTTGGTGTAAAATGTGGAGACACAAATATACTCCCAACATTGAATAATCTCAACTCATCTAGTCGACAGAGGACATTAAAGGATCCCATATCTAGAATGTCACGTGGAAACACAAGAAATTCATCAAAAGCCACTTCTTTTGGGACATAAATATTGGTTAGTGTGCATTATTTTGGTAAGACTCATGTAATCAATGACCTAAGTTATCTCAACAAAATCAGTTCAATTTAATTTATAATTCTCTTATGGCCCAATGCCTCAATTACGTGGCCTAGTGTTAGACATCCTCCTTCTTTCACCAATCTTAATGGTGCAATTGGACTTATTGAAAGAAGGGAGGTGACTGAGAAAATTCCACGGGATGAATTTCTTTACAACAAACACTTGCAGATTGAAAATTTCTAGTTCAAGAAGGAGGTGATATCCTTCACTAGGGATATCGAACACAAGGTAATTGAAATAACAAAGATTCATACAACTTCCTCTCCTCACTCCTCCTATGAAGACTATCATATCTAGGAAAAATTGTGGTAGCTTAGGCAATGACCCAAAATATTTCCATTTCTATGGCTCTTATTCTAGAACAAAACACTCACCTAGGACAAGCTTCAATGCAAGGATTTCTTGGACCCTCAATTTGCCTCCTTTGCCTCTCTATATCCAATTATAATAATCATTTATTCATCAATTTCACCTATACTTCCTCCCTATGGGATAATATTACAATTCTATTTTTCCAATCAGATAGAAACCCCACTATCATCATCTCCACTTTCCACTTTTGGAGAATCTCTCTATTTACCAACTGTGTCATCAATAAAGCTAGAATTTTCTACCCGGATTCCTCCTCTAGAATGCCTAGAAAGAAAGGAACCAATGAATCTTCATAAATATATCCTTCTCCACTAGTAATATCTGACATATCACTCCCAAAATCTTGAGGGAATCCATCCTCTCTCTCTCTTGGACTAAAAAAGATTAGGATTGTAACTATACTCAAAAAAATCATTCTTTCCTCCCTTGAGATCTCCTCCCATCTTTCCTCACACACTCTGCCACCAACCCTCTTTTTACTTTTAACCACTACGCTTAGTCCCCACCTCCTCTAGATTTCATCAAACTAAATTTTGATGGGGCCTCAAAAGGTAATTCAGAACTTGCTAGTTATGCGAGAGCCTTTTGGGACATAATTGGTAAAATTATCCACATAAATGCTAGCTCCATAGGCCATACTTCTAGAAATGTCACATAAATGTGTGCATTCAAACAAGGTCTTCAAATTTCCATCGAAAAGTGCTTCCAAAAACTCATAATGGAGGGAGATTTGAAAACCATAATCAACATTTTTCAAAAAATAGAATGTGGTTTTAATCCTTTTAAAACAACCAATAATTTGAGACTGGAATCTCATGTTTCTCATACAATAATTCTATTGACTCAGCTTGTAGCCCCTCTCCTTTCTCATTTCCATTGTGATGCCAACAAGATTTCTCACCTTTTGGCTAATTATGTCCTCACTCTACATAACTCTTTTGTTTGATAACTACTGGGACCACAACATCCCCAACTCTCTCCATACTCAATGCCATCATAAGGCTACTACAGACATCTCTCCCACAACTTTGTTCAAGGCCGAGGTTTTATGTTAAGAGATCAATTTTCCTCAGTTTCTCTTTGCTTACAATGCCAAAATGACATTGGTCATTGATCTTATTATTGTCTCTTCTTTCTTATTTCCCTGTTCTTGACATTACTTCATGGAATAAGGAGGATTATTTTCAGTTCTAGACCAAGAACAGAATAGAAAGGGGTCGAGAGAGAAGGAGATGAGAACCAAGCTATGAGGGTTGTGTCCCTATGGAAGAGTCAGAATTGAAAGAGTGATAGTCAAATCTTGAATGAAAAAAATGCATGGTTCTAATGAGGGTGTATGGTTCCAATGGGGGAGCATAGTTCTAATGAGGGTGTATGGTTCCAATGAGGGAGCATGGTTCTAACGAGGGTGTATGGTTCCAATGATCGAGCATGGTTTCAATGAGGGATCCAACAGTGAATGGTTCCAATTAAGGTGGAATTGGGATTGCAACTTCCCCCACATCATTTTCTAATGTTAGAACCTCCCCTCCCCCCGCTCCCCATGCCCACCCCTTGCAATCCATGTAAATTGTCAATTTTATCGATGGTCATGAATGGCCAACCCAATTATGCCCCCCCACTTTCTTGATGGTTAATATTTGTCAACCCATATGCACCCAAACCCCCCCTCCCCCCCCCCGCCCCACTTTTGTTCACATCATTTTGATCAATATCAGTCATAGATGGCATTCCTTTGATCATGACCATCAATTGGAGGGCCTAATTTGTATGGATGGCACCCCTTCATTGCTAGGGTCACTTGGACATAGTTCTAGGATCAACCTTGATGTTCAACCATGCTCAAATTGTATATCACTGCAACCAGCTGCTACGTTGCACATTTTGATTATCAGATGCTATAATTAGTAAAGGTTTCCATAATTTCAAGACCTTCAAGCTAAATCTTTGGTTTGGTTTCCCCTCAGGGCAGGAAGAGAATGGCATTTATTGGGTTATGTAATCTTCCATTACAATAATATAGTGTGCCTTATCTTAAAAAAAAAAACGATAATTTTTTCTTGTTTATAACAACAAGATCATCATTGTTTCTCTATATATCATACTTGCATCTAGCAAAACCCTTACTTACCCTTAAAATAAAAAATAAAAAAAATCAAATTGAACCCAAATTCCTTGTTTTCCCTATCCATATTTTCCCACTCCATAATGGGCTTAGTTTAGCATGATGCCACCTTAACCTATTGATAAAATCAATTCATAAAATCATGTCTTCCTTTTCATGGTTTTTTCTATTTTCTCATTATTTACTATGGTGATATTCACATTTATCTTAATGTATTCTTTATCAAACCATGCTTTTTTTTTTCTAAATCCCTCTTTACTCGTAACTTTAATTTTTTTTCTTCATATGCATTTGTTTGGAAATGTGTTTTCTTGTCTTTAAACAAGCTAACTACCTCCTTCCCTTGGGTGTAAGTAGTTGTTGATCATAAATAATACCAAACGTAAAGCTTTGAGTTGATACTTAACCATTTAAAAAATCATTTTAATTCATTATTTATAGATTTTATTTAATGAATTATCTACCAGTTATCAATGAACCATCCAATATTCTTTATTTTATTTTCAATGTTTGCTTGCCCTGGACTAGTTAATAACTCACCATAACCATTAACAACATAATGAAAGAAGTGAAGGAAATATATATATATATATATTGAATGAGAAAATTTAATGTTATTGTCTATAATGATATTTGACCAGATTAAGGCCACAAGAGAAATCCTACCATGGTGACTATGAGGAAGAAGATCTGACTTCACTATATGCAGTGGTGTAGTAGCAGTTGTTAAAATAAGATAATTACTCCTGCATGAGGAGTTAGCTAAAAATAGAGAGTCAGTTAACTAAGTGATTGCACGATTGAGTGTTTGAGTGTTGAGTCAAGTCAAGTTAAGTGATAAATGACTTTGAGTGTGTGATTGAATGTGGTTGCATGTCAAGATATTTTAGGCAGTTAGCTAGTCAAAAAGGTTTAAATACCCTTCACCGAGTTCATTGTAATCATCATGTTTTGTGTGATCAATAGAAGAGCAGTAGCTCATGTTTTATGTGTGACTTGTGTTTTGTCTCCTTTGCCTTTCCAACAAATTGGTATTGGAGCAAGGTTTGAGACAGAGAGATTATACAGCCACACCATGCATGTGCGAGTAATAAGCTAGTCGGAAGTTTCGCAGCCACTGTAGCTGAACTCATTTGGTTTGTAAACAACACAGATAGAGTTTCTTGAAGAAGCAGCCACAGCTGCCGTGAACACCCGTCACCTGGGAAATTGATTAGTCAACGAGCAAGCCATTGTTTAGCAGAAAAATTAGCGTTTGTGGCAACTCAATACAGATTCAACATGTTTTAAAGTCAAAAGTGTTTGAAAGGCATAGTCACATACGCTTTAAAAGTCATGTGATCTTTTAAAGTGAAGTGGGTATGATTTTATTATGTTGTTTTATCATACCATTTTCATTTTTTTGAAAGAGTGATTATAAAAAGGTTTTATATATAAATTTATATATTATAATAATTTTTATATAATAAAGGTTTTTTTTAAGTAAAAAAAACCTTAGGGTTTTTACTGAAAAGGGTATTTTTTTTGAAAAACAGTTTTATAAAGCTTACAAAAAAGAGAAATTTAGGGTGTTTTTTTCTAAAGAGAAATCTTTTTAGAGAAAGATGGCTTTCTCAAATTTCCAGCCCCATCTCTCATCGTTTACAGGGAAAGATTATGATGTGTGGGCAATTAAGATGGTGACCATGTTGCAGGCACATGATGTTTTGGATTATGTCAAGTTTTGGTTTTCAGAACCTAAGAATGAAGAAGAAGAACAAGCTCTCAGTAATACAGAGAGGGAACAATAGAAGAAAGACAAGAAGAAGAATGCACATGCATTGCAGCTTATTCAGCAGGGAGTGGACCTAGTAGTGTTCCAGAAGATTATGACCACGTCTTCAACAAAAGTAGCATGGGATACTTTTTGTGACAAACTATAAAGGTATGACCAAAGTCAATATTGCTAAGTTGCAGAGTACTAGGAGAGATTTTGAAAGTCTGCAAATGAAGGAGACAGAGGACATTGATTCTTTCACGAATCAGGTCATAATTTTCATAAATCAGTTAAAGGTTTATGGTGAAGATATAAATGATCAAAGAGTGGTTGAGAAGGTCCTTCGATCCTTGTCTACCAAATTTGATGTTGTGGTAGCAGCCATAGAAGAAGCCAAGGATTTGGCATCATTGACAGTTGATGAGATGATGGGATCACTTCTATCGCATGAGGCAAGGATAGATAGAAATAAGGATTCCACTTTAGAGATTTCTTTCAAAAGTCAGGTTTCTATTTCAAGAGACAAAGGTCGAGGCAAAAGTAGAACAAGAGGCAGAGGATGAAGCGGAAGATATGGTGGTTAGAGAGATGACCAAGAAGAGCATGAACATGAAAGTGCAAGCAACTACAGAAGCTTCAACAATAATCAAAGAGTTGACAAATCAAAGGTGAGATGTTATTACTGCAATAAATTTGGTCATTATTCTCGCGATTACAGGAAGAAAATAGCTAATCAAGGGAACCAGAGAGCTAATTTCACTACAGAGAGTACTAACTCCATGTTCCTAGCTTGCCATACCATGCATGAACCTTCTGCTAGTGTGTGGCTATTAGATAGTGGTTTCAGTAACCACAAGACAGGCAACAAGGATTTGGTTGCAAATAGTTGGGGACTGACAAGACTATGGAAGTAGATGGCAAAGGAGTGGTCAAAACTCTGACCAATCAGGGGGAGACGAAGACAATCTCAGAGGTATATTATGTTCCTAGTCTCAAACATAATTTATTAAGTGTTGGCCAATTGACACAGAAACGATACAGAGTTATCTTCCAATGTCAAGAATTTGTTATATATGACAAGCCCTCAAGCAAGCAACTAATATCAAAGGTGCAGATGGTTAGGAACATACTCTTTCCTCTCATTTTGAATTACAGTGGTCAGGTGATTTATTTTACAGTTGCATGTTCTGATTATTATTGGTTATGGCACTTTCGATTCGGACACTTGCATTTTTCTGGTTTAAGATTGTTGCAGCAGAAACAGATGGTCAGAGTGTTGAGTCCCTATAATACTAGTGATTCCCCATTACTATTGTTGTTGTATCCCTTATTTTTATTGTTTTCCCCCTATTGTCCCCATATTGTTATTATCGTGCCCCATAGAATCCCACTATTGTTATTTTTGTGCCTTTATATTATTATTGTTAGGTCGGTTTGGTTATCTTGTGACCCCTTAGACTCCTATATATAGAAAAGGAGGTTTTGTCATTTGAATCATCCAAGAATTGTTCATTTTTTTAATATAAAGGAGGTTTTCCCCTCGAAGAGGTTGAAATCTAAGGTGTTGATCTATATTTTCTCTCTTTTTGTGAGCTAGTTTCATAACATTTGATGTCAAAGCTTTGGATTCTAGGGTTTCGCTGCTCCAAACAGGTCATTGTGGAATTTTCGCTACAACTTTGTTTCTACGATGTTTCAGAAGCTAAAAGAAAAACATTTGAGAGGAAATATCGTTGAACCTTGAGTCCGAATTTCAAATCTTGTCTACCTATATTTTAGGAGATATGATCTGAGGAAGTTAGGGTTTGTGCAAGCTCCAGAATTTTATTTAAAACAAGCCATCATGGAATTTCTGCTATTACTCTTTTGCTACAAAGTTTTATAAGCTAAAAAAAAATCATTTCAAAATAAATCTTTCAAAACCTTGGCTCCGAATTTTAGATCCTGTCTCGCTATATTTTCGGAGATATAATCTGAGGAAGTTAGGGTTTTTGTAGACCCTCGAATTACATTCCAAACAGGTCAACTTGGGAAAATCTTCATAAATTTCACTCTGAGAATTAGATTGAATTCTTGTAAGAAGTTACAGAAAGAGGACATATTGTAGTTATTTGGGTATCATTTTCAGAACCTAAGGTTGAAATAGTGACCCACAGCACGTCATACAATTTCACTCTATTGAACTAGTCTATACTCAGGTCATCGTGGGAGATTTCGCATAACTCTTCAATGGAGAATCCAATCTTGATCAGACTTGTGGGGTTAGAAATATTACTTAGAGGGTTACTGTAGGAAGAAATTGTAAACCTTGGAGATCCAAAATTACAAAGATACATCAGATTCAATATCGAGCTCCTACAAAGTGAAAAAAGGTGTGTAGTTTTTTTTAAATTTTTGCATAAGCTTTGTTTGAAAAATTAGTTTGAAGGAATTCAAAGGGCATAGTGAAGCATTATTA
>APFE031285482.1:39742-129106 GCA_000404065.3 Pinus taeda | reverse complement strand
ATGTGCTTCGTTCGATCATGGAACTTTGGGTTCTTGGCCAACTTTATTGCAGAGGTATTGTCAATCATGAGTGGACTTGATTGTACTTGTTTTACCTACAAATCTTCAAGAATTTTCCTGAGCCACACAATTTCTTTTGTTGCTTCAGCTGCTGCCACGTATTTTGCTTATGTTGTGGAATCTGTTGGAACTGATTGTTTGTGTGATCTCCAGGAGACAACTCCAAATCCAAGACTCATAGCATATCCTGAAGTAGATAACCCAGTTTCTTTGCCTCCATCAAAGTCTGAATCAGAGTATCCAATCAAGCTGAAGTTGTCCACCTATGTATACTTGATTCAAAAGTCTTGAGTTCCCTTCAAGTACCTTAGAACTCTTTTTGCAGCAGACCAATGTCCCTCACAAGGCTTTTGCATAAACCTGGAGAGGATTCCAATAGCAAATGAAATGTCTGGTCTGGTAGTAGTGAGATAGATGAGACTTCCTATAAGTTGTCTGTACTTTGTTGCATCCTCAAATTCCTTTCCTTCAATAGATGTAAGCCTCAAGTTTTGTTCCATTGGAGTAGAAAGAGGATTGCATTCTGTCATGCCAAATCTGTTTAACAAATCTCCAATGTATTTCTTTTGAGAAAGAAATATGGATTTTGGATGTTGGGTTACTTCAATGCCAAGATAGTAATGAACATAGCCCAATCAGTCATTTCAAAACTTTTTCCTAATTCTTTCTTTATGGATGCAATATAGCTTTCATTGTTCCCTGTCATTAAAAGATCATCTACATATACCACAAGATATACAACTGTTTTGCCAACTTTCTTGACAAATAAAGTTGCATCATCAAGATCAAAATGATTGAAGTTGAGTTTCAGAAAATGCTCAGTTAGTTTTTCATACCAGGCTCGCGGTGCTTGTTTGAGGCCATACAAGGACTTCACAAGTTTGCATACTTTATGTTCATGTCCTTTCATAGCAAATCCTTCAGGTTGAGACATAAAAACATTCTCTTTTAGATCTCCATTTAAGAAAGTAGTTTTTATATCCATTTGATGGACTTTCCAACCGTTCTGAGCTACTAGTGCAAAAAGTGTTTGGATGGTAGCCCATTTTGCTATGGGGGAAAAGTCTCCTCATAATCAACCCCTTCCTTCTGTGCAAAGCCTTTTGCCACAAGCCTAGCTTTGTTCTTGTCAAGTGAGCCATCAGCTTTATACTTGTTCTTCTAGACCCACTTGTAGCCAATTGGTTTGGTTCCTAATGGAGGATCAACTAGCTTCCAAGTGTCGTTCTTTATGAGGGCATCATACTCCTTTTGCATTGCTTCCTTCCATTCATCATGAGAAGTAGCTTCTTTGAAGGAATTTGGTTCAAAATCTGTAGACAAGTTCAATTCACAATCATAAGAAACATCCATATCAACAGGTGAATTAGAGTCATCCATATCACCTCCATTTTTCCGGTTTGAATTTCTAGTTCCTGTCTTTCCAACCTCATCAAGATGGACACTTTCAAGTGTATTTGTCAGCCACTTTTGGGGACCTTTTTCAGATGGTCCAGGCTGCTTTGTTGATTGAGTTGGGACTGAATCAAGATTTAGTCTCCCAATTCTATCAATCACATCACTTAAAGCATCATCCATTGTTGGAGTTTCATGTGGGGGAGAGTGTTCTTCAGAAGAAGATTCCACATGCTAATCTAGTATAGGAATCCCCCCTTCAAGATGTGGAATCTGATTATCAAATTCTTGAAATGATTTTGCTTTTGTGAATCTATCCAAGTGATCAAGTTTCCGCTCAACAACATTGTTAGGTTTGGATGATTCAAGAAAAATTACATCTCTAGATACAAAAAAACTTCTTATTTACTTCATCATAGAGACGATATGCTTTGGAGGTGTTTGAATACCCCAGAAAGATAGACTTATGACTTCTAGCACCAAGTTTGTTTCTATGTACCTTTTGTATCAAGCCATAACAGGTGGAACCAAAAACCTTGAGATGCTTTACCAAAGGAACATGTCCATCCCGCATTTCATATGGAGTCTTGTTTCTTATAGCATTAGATGGACATCTATTCTTTCTTTATGCAACACATAGAATAGCATCAGACCAAAACATTATCTCTACATTTTTGAAGAAAAGCATGGATCATACCATATTTAAGATTGTCATATTCTTTCTTTTGGCTACACCATTCTGTTGGGGATTATAAGGCACAGTTGTTTGATGTTTGATCCCATGTTGGCGAAGATAGTTTTCAAATTCATTTGATGTGTATTCTTTCCCATTATCAGCGTGAATAGACCAAATATGAGATTGTACGTCATTTTCAATCCATTATGAAAATTCTTGAATGTTTGAAAAGCATCAGATTTGTTCTTCAATAAATAAACCCAACACATTCTGGTGTAGTCATCAATAAATGTCATGATATATTTATTTCCATTTGTAGAAGGAATAGGCATTTGAACACATAAATTTGAATGAATGAGTTCACGTTTTCTATCTGCTATTGAATGTGAATCATGAAAATATTGTTTTCTATGCTTTCCTAGAATGCAAGCATCACATTGCTTAAGTTTCCTAGGAATTGTAGGCAAAACGGCACCACCATTTTTCTTCAACAAGAGGAGACTGTCATAGTTCAAATGTCCAAATCTAGCATGTCATAATAAACTTGATGGAAGTGTACCTTCTTCATGATGAGTTTTGTATGAGAAATGTTGTGCACGAGCAAAGGTTGCTTGTAGCTTGACAAGCCTTTCTTCTTCTATTCCCCTCATGACAAGTGAGTGGTCAGATGCTTTTCTTACCTCAAGCTTGCCATCAAACATATGAATGGAGTGACCTTGCTCGCAGATGTGGACCAAGGACATCAAGTTTCTCTTAAGTTGTGGGAGATATAGAACATGATGCAGAAGAAAGTCTGGAAGACCAGGCAGTTTAAGCTTGATTGTGCCAAGCCCTGATGGCTTGCTTTTTGATTGGTCTGCAAAGTATACTACTACATCAACATTGTCAGTAAATTCTTCAAAAAAATATTTTTTATGAGTCATGTGGTAGGTTGCTCCTGAATCAAACAACCAATCATTTTTCCAAGAAGCAAGTGAAGGATTAAATAAATCTTCATTTACTCCAATGTTACATTCTGCCACAACATAGTGAGCGGATTCAGGTGCTTTACCTTTGTCTATATCATCAGTTTTACCTTTCTATTGGTTTCTTTTCTATTCAATTTTTCCCATGGTAGCTTGCATGTAGAGGCATCATGTGATCCATTTCTTTTGCAGCGTATGCAGTGCAGATCTGACTTTTCTCCTTGAGAATTTCTGCCCCCCCTACCTCTGAAATATCTTACTGTTCCTCTTCAACCACCTCTTCCTCTTAAAGAATCTTGAGCAGGATGATTTTATTTATGAGCAAGGCACACAACCTCTTTAGAAGATTTAGGGGCTGTCTTCTTTCCAAAATCTTTCTCTCTTTTAGCAAACTTTTTCACAAGAGAGTCAAAGGTGATATCTTTGAGATTACCATTTCCCTGCAATGAGTCAAGATAATTGGAGTAAGTAGGATAAAGTGCCTTGAGAAAAATGATAAGAGGAATATCCAATTCAACCATAGTGGATTTGATATCATGCATTATAGACTTTACTTCAAATGCAAGAGCAAGAGGATCATTATTTTGCAGTTCAAGAGTGAAGAGTTTAATCATGAGTTGAACAACTTCAAGTGTAGAATGTGAGTCATAGAGTTCTTTCAGCTTTTGTAAGGCTTCAAAGGAAGTTGAATATGACAAAATATGGCAACTCACCTCTTCATTTACAGATGTTGCGATTAATGCATAAGCTTTGTTGCTCTTGTTTTACCAAATGACGAGCTCTTTGTCTGAGGTAGGCTATACTGGTTCATTGTATCCATCTTCGACACACACTCTTTTCCACAACTCATTGAAAATGAGGGTGTGTTTTATCATTCGAGAACATTCAGGATAGTTCTTTGTGCCATTGAGAACTATTCCCACCATGGAATCTATGATTGAATGCATTCTGTAAAAACTGTGTACAGTGGAAAAAAATCTCTCTTCTAGTGATAAAACAATTTGCACTTGTTGTGTAAAAGGAAAAAAAAATACACTGTAGTTTTAAAAACACTTTACTATGGCGGAGTCTTCAAAACACTTTAAATGAAAATTGATTTATAAAACATTTCCCAGAGAAATATTCATATCAGCAATGCACTGTCAAAAATTCTTTTTCAAATCAGCGCCAGAACAAGTTCTCCATGCTGTACGTGACCATATATTTGGATGACCGAACGAGCCATTACATTACCACAAGGTTTTTGTTTTCAACTCACATTGGTTTGGCAAAGAAATTCTACTTTGCCAAAACATGCTCAAATACATTGCACATCAATTTGAAACTCTGAACAAAAAAATACGAATTGTTAGTCAACAAAATGTCGACCAATGTTTCACTACAATATTATCATCCAGAAGCAACAAATTGTTGTTGAACTCACCACGCACAATCTGAAAAAGCTTTTACAGCTTCAGCACATTGACTGTTTAGGCATCTTGTACTCTTTCTCATGGAGTTCCTTCACATTGCAATTAACTTCCTCCAATGCTCTAGCTTCTTAATATTAAAATTTCACAAGAAGCATTTCACGTGTTCATATATTGTATGTCAAATCAAATCCAATGAATATTCATCGGACAAGCATGCTCAACTGATGAATAAAAAGTCATATACGCAGGTTCAAATAAAATGTATGCGCATACACAAGTTCAAAGCACTTGATACCAAATGAACCACACGTTGAATTCAACACAGGTTTGAGCACTGTTACACACATTGCACAAGTCTGTAGGCAAGGCCCCCCTCCATATCAGAACAACGTTAATACAACAGCATGAATACCATATCAAAACATCGTTAATACAACATCGTGAATACCATATCAGAACAACGTTAATATTAAAACAGTGTTAATACAATGGTAAAACAGTGTTCAACTTATGGCATTAACTTCAATGTATAGCCAGAAACATCAATAGATTGCCAAATAAACTTCAACGCATAGCCATACTAGCGTAAATACCATGATTGCAAGTCGTCCAGCTGATCTCAAGGGAATTCAAGTTAGCAATTCAGAGGATTTTCAGGTCTGAGGCTGTCAGGTCAGAGAATTTAGAGTTAATTATGGCAGATAGAGCGCACAGGGGCAGTGGACAGTGGATAGAGAGCAGTAGGCAAAAGGGAGTTACAACTATTTTGGGAACTTGGCTCTGATACCATGTCAAGCCATGAAGTAACTCCTTAAAGCAAAACAGATTCATATGTATTATTCCATCAGGTAGGTCTTCATTAAATACATGAGGGAGAGACTGTTCAGTTCATCTCCCGATGACTGTTCATCTTACTTATTTATCTATTTACATATATTCACCCAATCATGAGGATTAGGTGTTAACAAAAGTAAAACAATTGATTTTATTCATATTTATCAAATTTATAATTAAATATTTCAAAATTTACAATGAACTTAAAATTGACCAAAATACACAACGTAATCAAGCTCCAACAAGAGGATGTTACAACTACAAAAGATATGTTAATTTTGTACACAACCTAATCAAACTCCAATGATAGGACGTTACAACTAGAGGAGATTATGTTAATGGTGTACAATGCTTGGGAATTATGAAAACGATGTGGACATATTGAACCACTAATGAAAACATAAATCAACAAAACTAGGTCTCTTCACTTACAAAACACTCAGCTAAGACATGTCACCACATATGCTTAGAAGACTCGAAAATAATCACTAAAGAGAAGCATCAGTATAAGTAGAAAATGCAAGAAGCACTTGAAATTATAAAGTAGCCTCAGAATCTTAATAGAGATGGGGGTTTGGAAGTAAGCAGAAGTTAGATTTCTTCTCTTACTCAAAACACTAGACCTCTCAACCAAAACTAAACCAGTATATATATTTTTCTATTCACCTCTCATTTTCATCTTCCTCTTATTCATCTTACCCTCATAAATCCCTGACTGTGCTCCCTTCCCATTACCTTTCCATCCCTCCCTTAAATTTCCCTAACTAATAAAAGCTATTAGTCACTATATTAATAATACACTAACATCTTATTATCACATTAAGTTAATATATCTTTAATAAATAGTACTAACTTCAATCCTTAATAATGATATTAGCATCCCCCGGCTGCGGGTGAATGACCATCGTATTAATGAGCCGACGGCGTCATTCAATGACAAGTGGCCGCCAGCTCTTGACAGATGTGCCGAAGACTCGCGAAGGAGTCCGGCCATAGTTAACGCACGCAGGCTCTCGCAAGTGGGCAGGGGTATTAGACCGCTGAGAGGCGGCACTTCGACGCCGAGAGGCAGGCATTCGAGAGGTTCAGGTGAGCGAAGCTCTGGCTATCTGGCTGAGTGGGGTATTCTCTGGTTGAGCAGGGTGTTCTCTGGTTCAGGAGAGCGAGGCTCTAGTTTTCTGGCTGAACGGGGTGTTCTCTGGTCGAGCGGGGTGTTATCTGGTTATCTGGTTGAGCGAAGTGTTCTCTGGTCGAGCGGGGTGTTATCTGGTTATCTGGTTATCTGGCTGAGGAATTCCATAATTTCAAGAGTGAACAGTGAGGGGAACTGTCTACGAAAGCTGGTGAGACGCGACAGTAGCTCTAGTGAGTGCAGCTCTGGTTGGCTGGTAAGCGTAGCCCTGGTTGTTTGGTTGTCCGGTTGTCTGGTTTGGTTAGGGAGGGGGGTATTCAATTCTTGGATGTCTGCTCGGTGTGGGAGAAAGATTGTCCATCAACCTTGGCCCTCAGCTCTTGAGGCCTTGGTTCGAGGGGCATTTCTAGGACGTCCTATTTTTTCTGGGTACGGGTCGGGTCATTTAGCTGGGGAACTCTCTCCGAGTGTGGTTCTGTATCAGGCCTGGCCTCTGTCCTGGTGTGGTTTTGTATCAGGTCTTGCCTCTGTCAGTGTTAGCGTCGTATCATGCCACGAGAACGGCTACGTGGAGCCTGTCGGCGTGGTGGCTCAAGAGGCGGAGGCCGAGCAAGAGCCTCGTCTCCACACTCCTCTGCGTCCTCAGAGGAAATTCTCTCTCCACATGCTCGTACAGGGAGAGGGCGAGGCAGAGGACGAGGCAGGTCGGCAGTATGTCCCTTTGGAGGGCATCCATCAGCCCGTTTCATGTTCCCCTGCATCCTGGACAATGCTGTATATTTCGTCACGGTGCGCATTGAAAAATGCGAGCACCAAGACCGACCTGGAGCCTCAGCTGATCCAAGGCCACCATCGCCTGTTCCTGGTCAGCAATTACAGTCTCAGGAAGCCGCGGGTGAGGTGGCGAGAAACCAAGCTGGACCAAGCGATCCTGAGAGGAACACTGCGCCCTACACCGACACAAGTGACTCAAACTCCTACGGCTGCCCGGTGGTGGAGGAGCCACATGGCACTTTCATCCCCCCGATGGTGGAGGAGCCTCCAAATCCTCGCACCTAGGCGCGCAGTCTGGGCTTCTATGGTGGTATGGCTTTGTTCTGTTCATTTTTGCAAATCTGCAAAGCGGCACCTGTCGTTTTTGGTAGTCAATCCAAGTCTATGTTCATTTCTGCAAAGTCTGTGTCAATCATGGTTTATGTATCCGAGTCTGTAATGTCGATTCTGCCTTATCAGTTCAGTGTCTATAAGCACCTTCTCAGTTTTGTATGGGTCTGCAACCTCCTCCCTTGTGTTGCAGGGAGTGGCAGGTTCAGTTTTTGGAGTCTTCAGTATAGTTATGGTTCTAGTTGGGGTAAAGAGGACGGTCTCACAGTCCTCCCTCTCAGGCTCAGTTTCAGATTTGAATTGTCATCCTGTCCATGTAGCCAATTTTGGCGGAAAATGTAACTCTCTGTAACTTTTTGTATTATAATAGAATAGTTCGATTTACACAAAAAAAAAATAATGATATTAGCATTCACTATCTATAATTAATCTCTTCCTCCTCCTTTATTCCCCTTATAATAAATCATTAATATTAATTGTTATATATTATTCTATTTTATATCATTAATTATTTTTATACCTTTCTATTTTTTTTTAATAATTATTATATATAGACTTAATTTGCTAGAGTTTTCTACTCTATTACCAATATATTAGTATGTATTAATCTACTTCTTATTAGTAATACTTATTACATAAGATGATAATTGACTCTTATAATAATATAATAATATATAACTTATTATTGCCATTTCTATATCTTTATTATTTATTATTATTATCATTTATAATTTCCATTCCTAATTAACTTTCTTTAACATTTTTTTACCTTTTTTTTTTTTCTGTTTATTCCTATAAATTATGATTTAGGGTTATCTGGTCGGCTATTTCGCTTTTCTCATCCTTACTTTCACTATTTATTCCCTTCCTCCTTACTCTTCTCTGTGGACATTTCCTAACAATAAGTCTTGTTGTAGACTTGAAACGTTGACATTAAAAATGACTACTATTATTAATATTCCGAACAGTCATTCACAAAATTATCACCACAGAAATCTTCAACCAAACATGTTGACATTAAAAATGACCACTATTGTTAATATTCTTAATACTCATTCACAAGATTATCACCACAGAAGTCTTCAACCAAACATAAATCAAGTAATTTTAGAATAAGATTTCTTCAACCAAACATAAATCAAGTAATTTTAAAATAAGATTTCCTGGATTAAAGTCAAACCACTACAAATATGATAACTAAATTATGTTGAAAATAGTGACGCAAAAGTGAGTAATTCTAAAGGAACAACCCCCTTAGTTGTTTTCAAGCAATAGATGAACAAGTGTCCCATGCTTATATATCATAATTATCACGGTTTGTCTTTAATGGAGAAAAAAGATGTATCAAATGAATTCTAAATATCCATAATTGTTTGAATGCTTATTATTTATTTCTTGCAAGATGGGACAAAGCTATTTTAATTATTCAAATCACTTCGAACTGTAGTAAGCAAAGAGTGGTTTTGTATGTCGTTGGATAGATGTGGGAATAACTAATTTGAAATTTCTCGAGGATTTCGAAAGTTGGTATATAACGTTGCTGCCATGGTTTTCAAAAAAGATATTATTGATCAGTCTTTCAAATTCATTACAGGAAATAAGGAAGACCCTAAGCAATTGTAGTTTGAAAGCAATTGTAATTTTAAATGATGAGGTTTTGATCAAGGCTACCGAGTGTTTTCAACCATTAAAATCTAGGATCCTTATTATGAAATAATTACTATGTGTAACCTTAGCTTTCTAAGCTCTTTAAATTGAGTTATATTTGATAAACCCATTTCCAAACATACCCACAAAAATTCTGACTCCGCCCAGAATGAAAAATATAAACCCATTGCATTGAAGCCTTGGAAAACTTTGTCTATATTAATTAAAGGAGCCCCTTTCTTAGCAATAAATCCCATCACTAGGAACAAAAGTGGCACTTTGATCATGTACTGCAACTTTTGCAAATACTTAACTATTCATCTTGATTACCACTTTTATTGTTAGAAACGTTTCTAAGAGCATGACTCGGAAATGAATTAACGTACATATAGAAATAATTATGAACATGATGAATAAGGTTAGCGAAGAGAAGGAAGGGATTAAAATATAAGACCCATTTGGCTCTATTAACCTAGATTGTTCCTTGAGTCACAGTTGATTTAAGCATCATCCCTAATATGTTCTTGTCAACAATGATCTCATCAATCATTTCAAATTTTCCTTCCAACTAAAAAATTCCAACACCCTTGCACAAGCCACTAAGCATATTATCAACAATGTTGAAACATGATATTGTTTTCCTTTATGATGTTTCATCACTATGTTAGCATTGCCTAGAAAGAGACTATTGGAAATATCAAGTTGCATGGGATCTTCTGCAACAACGATAGTCTGAGGAAACAAACCATGACACTTGAAAACCAGTTAGACAAAGCAAGGATGCAAGGGGAGGCCACATAGTGGTGTGGGAGCTAGGAGAGTGGAATGAGATACTAACAAAAAAAGTGAGAAGAGAACTTAGCCAGAAAAGAAGAAAGATGAAATAGAAACCAACGACCTGAGATAAGAATAGGAAAATATTCCCTCCAAAGCCAAGAGTAGCTGATGAAACCAAATTAAGACCATAAACACTAAAATATGAAACTTCAAATTAAAAATTTATAAGAAAGGAAATCCAAGTGTGAACATGAAATAGTTAGTTAACTACTCCAACATGTAGAGGTTTCCAACAAAACAAAGTGAGGTCAAACCCCTGTAGAGTGTGTTATCTCACTGGCTCCCGTTGGTCTATGAAGAGGTGAAATACTTATCAAAGAAACACTAGGAAGAGGAAATGGTGGGGAAGGCCATCTAGTCCTTCGCCCAAAAAAAAATGTTGCAATTACAAAACATAGAGATAAAACAAAAATAGTAGTGTGGATAACCTAGAGAGACTCAAGATAGAGGTAACAATAGATAGTTTCCATTAATCGAATAGGATAATTTCCACTTTGAGATATGAGATCCCATATAGGACGATTATCCACAACCCTCACATTGAGCCAATATTTGTCATGAATGTGCATTGAGTGATGTGACATCAGAAGGGAGGTTATAATGAGAACATTCACATTTAGACTTAATGGTGTAAGGTGGTGGTCACACCTCCCTCGCAGATTGCATAGGCCATGGAAATTAATACAATTTTTTTTTCACTCAATAAAATAACAAAAGAATCAATAAATTATACATTAAATTTCATTATATATATTATATATATATATATATATATATATATATATTATAATAATATATATACATGAAAAATGAGACTGCACCCTCTAGCCAAATTGATCCAAGCCTAACCCGAAAGGGGTTGAGGAGAATTGAACCCATGACCTCCCAATGGCAAGGTTGTTTAGGAATAAGACCTTTACCAATAGAGCTAACACTTAGGTCTAATACATATAACACTAAATACAATACATATCTAAAATATGTAGAGTAAAAACAATATAAAAGGGATATAATCCAAATAAAAGGGAATGCTTCAAGGAACTAATGAAAAGCAAAATATTTGGTGGATTTTCTTAATTGTATTACCATCATTATTGGTTTAATGGAGTTTGGGAGCTTTTTAATAGATTTTTTTTCGGCATAATTAGTTTTATTTTCAATTTCAATTTTAAAAAAAAAAAAAAATCAATCCCACACAAAACTAATTTACTAATTTAAAGTTCATAAATATTCACTATTTATATAACTACTAATTAATCTAATTCACTAACAAATCACCAAACCAATTCAACTACCTTATCAATTAGGGCTCCCAACGTGTAATAAAATCTACTTCTGCCAACAAAAACCTAAATCCCTATCCATGAGCTAATTTACTTCCACAATGAATCATTACATTTTAGAAAGCAATGGAGTTCACTACAAATAGTAATGATTTAAATCCCTAAGATAGTTTGAGCCATTTCGTTACCAAAAAACTGATAGAAATTGCAATTAGTACTAAGAACTTAAAATCTTAATAAGCCCATAATAAGTCAATTTAACTCCACAATTGAGTTGCTTCATTTAAAAAAAAACAACGACAATGAAGCTCACTACTAACAAGAGCAATTTAGAGCCCTTCCCATTACCCCTAATGAAACAATCTACCAAAGTAAAGAGCAACATCATTTACCCACAAAAAGGTTCACTACTACCAGAAATAATTTAAATCCCATAATGAGCCAATTTACATTCACATGAAATCATTTCATTAGAATGAGAATGGAATAATTATCAGGTGTAGCATGGAGTCATGCATACAAGATACGTGCAAAGAGATGAAATGAGCATTATGGACTAAAAAATGATTGATTCAATTGAGATGCATATTGAAATATTTTATTTATAATTCACACTAAAAAAATTCTTAATAGTTTTGAAATGTCACCTATCTTTTTTTTTTGCTCAAGCAAGAATCAGAGCTTCTATTCATGTGAAGCTACAAAATGGTTACATAAAATACAGAATGTCAAAGATTCAACATATGCCCTATGTTGGGGAATTGAGCCAAATGCTCGAGAACAAGGCTAAGGGCCTACAAAACCATACAACCAACAAAGCCAATGAGCGGACCCGATGGTGAAATAGAGACCACGGTAAAACTATTTTGGTTCCGCTATGTAGATAACCATCAAGCCGTTTTTCTACTCGAAAACATACAAGAGAGATATTCTGAACCCACTAACAACCACGACAAACCTTAGTCATATATCTGCTTCCACAAGATCCATCGACTGTGAAGGATATCGAGCTGGAAAGATGCGCGAGGAAACCCGTCCGATGGAGGTGGTATTCTTTTTGTTCCTAGAGCCATGTGTTACACTGTCAGTGGCATCGAAAGCTTTTCAGAATAACCACTTGTGGTAATGCAGATGCTCGATAACCACAGAAACTATAGCAAAACCATCACGGTCCCACCAACAAGCACGACAAACCTCAGCCATAGATCTTTTGCCACAAGATCCAATGGTTGTGAAGGATATCAGGCTGGAGAGAAGAGCGAGGAATACCTGCCCAATGAAGGCAGTATTCTCTCTCTTCCTTGAGCCACATGTTACATGGTTTGTGGCATCAGAAGCTTTTCTGAAAAACCCCTTCTGGTAAAGCGGGCATCCGATAACCATGGTAACTAATGCAAAACCACCCTGTTCTGTAGCAAAGCTTTTGAATCCACTTTCTGGTTTGGTGCTCTTTCTCCTCTGCGTACCATTCCTCTGTGAGACCCAAATATACCAAATCTCGGGCTGCCTGTTAGTTAAATCCTGAACATCCATCATCTTAATGTTCTACTCGCTATTTCCCCTTCAAGTACTGATAGTGCTCCCTATCTATACAAGCCAGGGTGCTACAGTCCTCGCGCAGTTGACCTTCCTGAACCAACTCCCATGAGCAACACTTGTTTTCTCTTGTACATATCACCCCTTCATTAGCTAGCCGGTCTACCACTCAGTTGGCATCTCTGCGCATGTGTACAAAGCTTAGAGTTCTAAGTATTCTGAGGGGAGATTGAATTCGATGATATACTTGCGAAAGTCTCCAGTGGTTTGAAACTTTGTCTAGAGTTGTGCCAGTACCTATCGTTTTGACTGAATTGATCGTTAATTCTGAGTCTGCCTCTATGCTTGTGTTATGTAAATTTCAATCCATAAGGATTTCTAAGCCTTGCTCAACGGCCATAAGTTCTACCATATTGTTGGTTGCCCTCCCCAAATGACTATGAAAGATGACTTTGATATTTCCCTCTTCATCTCTTCTGACTCCTCCTTAACCAGCATCCCCAGGGTTTCCTTTTGAAGCTCCATCTATATTGAATTTCAAGAAGCCATGGGGAGGGGGTTGCCAGAAAGCCTTTCCTTCTGATGTGTGCCTTACTTTCTTTTTGGTGTCTGGAGGGACATATGACTGGAGTCCCAACTATTCAAGAATGTGAGCATCCCTATAAGCTTTGGCCAGGGGTTTCTTAGGAGGTTGCTTCAAAAGGGCAATTACTGTTTCTTTGAGCTATTTTAGGAACTGAGCCATGATGCTTTGAGTTGAACCAAATTTAGCTTTGAATATCCTATTGTTACGTTCTTTCCAAACATCCCAGATAAAAAATCGTGGAGTCAGTGTCCAGGCTAAATTGATTGTCTCATTATTCGAGAAGTCTTTCCTCCAATTCTTTAAATTTACAGTAATGTCATTTTCACTCCTGAATGTTTGGTTGAAGATGGAGGCTACTCAATTCCATATGGAGGAGGTGAACGAGCATAGGCCGAGAAGGTGATCCATGGTTTCCTCCTGCAAACCACATAACTGGCATCTTGAAGGACTGACAAAACCTCTTTTTCTGAGATTTTTCCAAGTCAAAATATTTTTATGTTGAACTAGCCACATGAACAGATTGATCTTCATCCAGTGTGGGTTTCTCCTAAGGTCTTTCCAAGTCTTGTCAGGGTTTGAATGGTCAAGTCCAGTGACAATTCTTTTGGCTTCTTTGAGGTTGAAGATGACCTCATTGTTTCTACCCCATCTTAGTAGATCATTCGAGGTTGAAGTCAAAATTTGCCTCTTTTCCAGAATCTCTTTAGGAACTTTAGCTTGGGCTTTCAAAGGGGTCTCTTCATTGTAATCTGATACCTTCCAAATTACCCATTTCCCTTTGTCTCTTGACTGATCCCAAAAGTCACTTACCCTTTTTAGTCCTTTGTTAATGGTGTCATTTTTGATGATGTCTAGACCTTCTCTGCAGAGGTTATGTTCATGCTGCCAGTTGTCCTCCCAGAACCAAGCTAGATTCCCATTTTTGATCTCCCAGAAACTATTTTTCTGAACTAAGGCTCTATTCTCCCGAGAATTGTTCCAAATGTGGGAACCCCTGATGTGTTCTGTCATCTGAATGTGGTCCTTCTCCTGCCAATCCATTGCATATTTTTGTTTCCAAAGCTTAGCCCATGGGTTTTTCATTTCCTTTAGCCATATCCACCAAAGTTTTGCCCCCAAAACTTTGCTTAGGGTGTCCAAGTCATGGAGACCCAAACCACCATGGTTTTTAGGTTTGCAAAGCTTGTCCTGTAGAAATTTCACCTGTAGAGCAAACTGATATATGCAATGTCCTAAAGCATAATACTTGTTCTACTTCTAAAAAACATTAAGCGGAAGCATAATCGAATTCAAGAGCAACATCAAGTAGAAACATGCATAACTGATCAAGAGAAATAATCACACATAACACAAGATATATCCAGGGGAAAGCACCAGCATAAAACCCCAACCATGTATTATTAGTCAAGTGTAGATCCTCAACAACATACAAAAAGATTCAACTCAATAGCTATCCTGCTCTCTCTGTAATCAAAAGATCCTGATGATCTTCAATCAAAAGATGAAAATCATGGACTACCTAGGCTTCATTATACAGGCTGAAAATTGGCCTAATCATAATTGTTATCACCTCAAGTCCACCTATGTAGTCATAGAAGAAAATAGATTTCTTCCTCATGTAAGGAATACTTACTAGAAATATCTTAGCATCTGATAGTACATTGTCCCCCATCTAATCTCAACTGGGTCTTTGTCTGAATGTCCATGCATTAGTTATCCATGAGAAAATACTCAGTTATCAGTCGTCACATGCATGCAAGCATTAACAAACTGAATATAGAAAATTTAACTTGTTAAATAATCTAACTGGACTTGACTAGTTAGGACTAAGTCAATTGATTCTCTCATTATAGAACTGAACCTTATCTCCTTTAATCAAGGGATAAATTCCAAAATCAAGGGAGAAAATAATTGCATTATCACAAAGACTTCAAACTCGAATTTCCTTAACTAATTAACTCAACTGAATTAATTAATTAATATTTGCAATTGCTGTTAAGACCAAAATTAATTTTACTTCCTATAGATAGACTAGGGACTACTACAAATAGTAAGGGACCCAAAAATGCTATTTTTAGAACTTTATATTTTTAGCAGTTTCACCTCTCACCCAATGTGTCCAATCACCTCACTGGCCAAACTGCTATTTTTAGACATGCTATTTTTAGCAGGTCTATTTTTTGGACATTCTAAATTTAACATTTATTGTTGCACATTTTTCAGCATGTCACATGCTACTAGGGCCCATTTCTTTTTTTCTTCCCCTTTACCCCAAAGGAAGTTTCTTTTAATATTACTGATCTGTTGTAAAACTCCTTTTGGGACAAGAAGGGTTGAAAACATGAAAACTGAAATGGTTTGTAGTACAACCTTTGTAAGAATTAGCCTTCCTGCTAAATTCAAAGATCTGCTAGTCCAATTGTTGACTTTTTCCTTTAGTTTATTTGTAACTGACTCCCAAACTTCCTTACTCAGAGGTTTTTCAGTGAGAGGCATTCCCAGATATTTAGAGGGAAGATGGTCTCTTTGAAATCCAAGAATTTTGGAGAGATGTCTTTGAATATAAATATCTGTATTGAAAAAGAAAACTTTTGATTTTGTGAGGCTTACCTACGTGCTAGAAGCCATTGCAAAATCATGCAAGATTTGTTTGAAGGCTTTGGCTTCCTTGACTGTGGGTGTGCCCTGCAGCATAATGTCATCCAAAAATTGTTGATGAGTCAATGTGTCTCCATTCTGAGTGAGTTTTAGTCCCTTGATTCTTCCTTCCTCCTTGGCTAAATTGATCATTTTTCCCAATCCTTCCATCATGAGAATGAAGAGAAATGGGGAAAGAGGATCTCCTTGCCTAATGCCCCTTGATGGCCTAAAGGTTCTTGATGGAGAGCCATTGAGAAGGATTGAGCAACTTGTTGTGGTGACCAGGGCCATGACCCACTTTATCCAATTGTGGTCAAAGCCATAAGCTTTAAGAATTTCCCTGATGCAGGGCTAGCTTAGCTTATCATAAGCTTTCACTATGTCCAGCTGTATTATCATACCTGCTTGCTTATTGATCTTGAGAGAATGAACCACTTCGTGAGCTTGGATGATATTATTAAGAATTTGTCTACCTTCCACATATCCAATCTACTCCTCTGACACGAACATTGGAAGTAGAGGTTTGAGTTTGTTAGCAATAACTTTGGATACGATTTTGTAAACAACATTGCATAAAGCTATGGGTCTGAATCTGTCTGGTATCATGGCTTTTTCTTGTTTAGGGATTAATTCTATGAAGGATTCATTAATTGCTCTAAGAACTATTCTTGATTTTCTCGAGTCCCCCACCACATCAAGAATGTCATGCTTGACTGTTTCCCAACATGTTTTGAACAAGTCTACATTGAAACCATTAGGGCCTAGAGATTTCCCATTGTGCATCTCTTTGATTACTTCATTGACCTCTTCTTCCGTTACTGCCATGTTGAGATTATAATTATCTTCCCTGATCACCAGTTTTAGAATATGCTTTGTGAAGCTCTTAATGAATTGAGATCTGTTTGCAATTGTCTCCTCTACTATGCTTTGAAAATGTTGTACCAGAACAGATTCCATTTCCTTGTGAGTATTTAACTCTTTCCCTTGAGGATCTATGAGTTTTGTGATACTATTATGAGCCCTGTGTTTCATGGTAGACTTGTGAAAGAACCTGGCATTTCTCTCCCCTTCTTTGATCCATTGTACTCTTGACTTCTGTCTCCAGAATATTTCCTCCTGCTGACATCTATTTTCCCATTCTTATTGCAGAGAATCCACCTGCATTTTCCTTTCCTTTGTGAATCCTTCCATCATGAGAATTTGATTAGTTTCTGGTAAATTTTTTTCTACTTCTCTTTTGGCTTTAAAATTTTTGCCAAACTCCTTTCTATTCCATTCTTTAAGCCTTCGTTCGATGTGTTTGAGTCTTTGATGTAGGAGGACCATTTTTGTGCCTTGGGTGGGCATGCCTTCTGCCCACCAATTTCCAATATTAGTGATGAAGTTAGGGTGAGTGAGCCAGGCATTTTCGAACCTGAAAGTTCTGTTTCTCGGGGTTCCAATAAAAGAAGCTTCCAACTAGACGGGCCAATGGTCCGAGCCTCCGAAAGGAAGGATAAAAGCTGTCATAGTGTGACTGGAGAGAAGGAGATCCTCTGAGATTATGAATCTGCCTAATTTCGAGGCAACTTGAGAAGTTCCCCCTCTCTTGTTATTCCAAGTGAAGGTGCCATTTATTGTGTCCATATTCACCAGTCTCATGTTGTATAAGAAGTTATGGAAGGCAAGTGAGTCTCGTCCCAGCATTCTGCTCCCTCCTTTCTTCTTTGTGATAGATCTAATCATGTTAAAGTCCCCTCCCATAATCTTGGGGATAACTAAGTGTCTCTCTCTTAGGTCCTCCAGAGAGGTGAGGAGCCTGAGTTTGTCTTCAAGAAGTTGAGGACCATGGACATTTGTGATGAAGTAACAATCTTTGTCCCCCAAAGGTTGTATGACCATTGAAAGGTGGTTTCTGAATGCTTCAACATCCAGGATCTCAAATTTCTGAGGATTCCATAGGGTGAGAATTCCCCCCGATGTGTTATTTTCTTTGACTTCTAGGTACTCATATTTGTTAAGCCATTTGCTATGTATTTCTCTAATCTTGTCTACTGAGCATTTTGTTTCCTGTATAAACACCATGTCTGGTTTTTCTTCTTTTATTCTATTATTGAGATTTCTTTGTTTTCTTTTACTACCTAGTCCCCTAATGTTCCAGGTTGTGAGCTTCATAATGATGTGTTTGTGAAAGAGTAACTGGTGAGATCTTTCATCATACCTGAATTAATCATGAGTTTCCCACATTCTGATAGGAGATCATTCTGTCTCCTTCTTCCTCTTTTATTGCTTAGGTGTTTGGTGGAGTGTTCTGATGTAATCTCCATTTGTTTGACCCCTTTATTCTCCTCGATGTCGTAGTTCCTTTTGACTCCTACAGCCTTTGTTTAAGACCTTCGGCGGAATAGATGTTGTACTCTATCAAACTCCTCTTGAGGTAGAGAGTCAATCCCTTTGTTAGTTCCCTTCTCTAGAAACGTTTCTAGTTCAAGGTTCTTCCATTTGAGAATTTGTGGTAGGTCTTGGTCCTCCATTCCTCCTTCACTTGGGGTCATCTCCTGGTCCCTTCTGAGTCCCATAGTGCTTGGTGGGTCCTCCTTTAGTTCATTATTTCCTTATATGATATCCATGCTATCCTATTTTCTTTCCCTATATGAATGTCCTCCGGTTCCTTATTCTTTCCATTTTGTCCCCCCTCTTCTTCTAAAATCTCGAAACTATTGTGACTTGGTGGCTTGTTCTCACTAGGTTTATTTTGGTGCTTTTTTCCAACTCCTTTCCCTCTACCTCCCACTTTGGTGAAGCCTTCAAGGTTTTTTCTTGTGTTGTTTTTTAAGTTGTCCTTTCTTTTGTTGAGTGGGTAGTCTCTGAAGAGGTGCCCATGTTCATAGTCGATTGCCTATACCCATTCCTCATCATATACTTCCAAGATGACTTCATCCAGTAGTGCTCCCGATAAGTCCATATCTACACATATGCGGGCGAAGGATGTATATTTACCTCGTAGAGTCGCCTCTGATATCTTTATAAAATGTCATAATTTATTACCTATATCTTTTAAGGATTCCGACAGCTAGTAATCTAAGGGTAAGGATTATAATATAATCCATATTGGGACCGATGTGAACGTTTCTCGCTCTGGAACAAAGTTCATCATCCAAGGTCGCATGTAGAGGCCTGCAGCATCATAGAAGTAGGGTCCTCCTTCGAAAACTTTGTCTTTATCCTCCAGTTTAGTGAAAACCACTGTAAAAAAACCCTTGGACCCAAGATGTACATTAATTTTCCCTTTTGGTTTCCAAGTGTTTCTTATCCATGTGTACAACCCTTTCTCCATGGGCCAAATACCCATAAACTTGCATATGACTGCATAGGTTGCCATGTGATCTCTGTGCACCTTTATTGTAGGATCATTTAAGACCACTCATGGTTTGATATTAGACTTGGGCTTGCAGGGTCCCGTTATAGATCTACCCCCCATTCTCTGACTACTATCTCTAGCTTCCGTTTCCTTTTGAGCCTCCTTGTGAGTCCCTTCATTTTCACGAGATTTGCTGCTTTCCGGCTTTTGGGTACTAGTTGTCTTTGTCTTAGCCTCTGTTGAATTCCGGAGATTATTCAAACTCATCTCTCTGCCTCTATCTGAAACCATGTTACTATAGGAGGGAGTGGAGCTCCCTCCTCCATGCCCATCCATAGTTACCAGCTCGCTTCTGTCGCCCACTGTTCAAAGCCCGAGTCGCTTCTCCCAGAGCTCCCCTTAGACCTACCAAAATTTCAATTCTCTTTGAAATGTCAGATATCAACTCTATATTAATAATTAAATAAAGTATACATCTTCCTCACAATGGAAAAACAAAATGTGAGAAAACTTTGAATCTAAATTACTTTTTTATCCCTATATAATTGACATAAAATTATGTTACTTAATATGGACATTGAAGTACTTTATTTATTGCTAACACTAAAATATTTTTTAAATGTCACACATCAACTCCATATTAAAAAATGAATGAATAACACATATCTCTAGCAATGGAAAGTGGAAATATGAGGATTTTTTAAAGTTCAATTACTTTAAGTCTCTCTATAAAGTTGATATAAAATTATGTTACATAATATGGACATTGAAATATTGTATTTATGGATGACACTAAAATATTTTTTAAATGTCACATATCAACTCAATATTAAGAATTGAATAAATTACACATCTCCTTCACAATAAAAAGCAAAAATATGAGAATTATTTTAATTTGAATTACGTTATTTTTATCTCTATAAAGTTGACATGAGCAAAAATATGAGAAATTTTTTATTTTCATTTGATTTATATAATATATACATAGTTAACATTGAAATATTTTATTCAACATGGTCACTCAAATAGTTTTTTTATGATGGCCATTGTCCACAATAAAATAAGCATTAAAAAAATTGTAAATCCCTTTCATACATTGAATTACAAAGCAGCTATTATGGAATAAGTAATATCTCTCTCACACAATTTAGTCAACATGCACATTGAAATATTTTATTTATAATTCAAATTGATATTTTTTTGTTATTAATAATTTTTAAATCCCACATATCAACTTTATATTAAGAATTGAATAAATTACACATCTCTTTGACAATGGAAAACTAAAATATGAATATTTTAATTTCAATGACTATCTTTCTCTCTATAAAGTTGATCTATAATTATGTTACTTAATATGGACATTAAAAGAGTTTATTTATGACAGACACTAAAATATTCTTTAAATTTGGCATATCAATACTATATTGAGAATTAATAAATTACACATCTCCCTCATAATGGAAAGTGAAATAAAAAAAAAAAGAAAAAGAAAAAAATGTTCTATTTGCTTTTTTCTATTAAGTATAAAATTAAAATTTGAAGAAAAAATTTTTTCATTTATTTATATATTATGTATATAGTTGACATGAAATTTTATTATAACTCACCATTGTCTATATTGAATAATTTTTTGTTATTGATATTTTTATAAATATTAAATGTAAACTCCATATTAAATAATGAAGGAATTTTAAATCCTTTCATACCTTGAATGGAATAAGGAATCTCTCTCTCTCTCTATCTCCCTCTCTCTCATTTTACTCAACTTTCATATTGAATTATTTTATCTATAACTCGCATTAGGAAAGAAAAAAAACTATTAATATTTTTTAAATGTCACATATCAGCTCTATATTGATAATTGAATGAATTGCACATCTACCTCACAATGGAAAGTGAAAATTTGAGATTTTTAATTTCAATTACTTTATCTTTATTTCTATAAAGTTAAATTATGTTACTTAAAATCAATATTGAAATATTTTATTTATGGCTGACATTAATTTAATATTTTTATATGCACATATCACCTCCATATTGAGAATTGAATAAATTACAAATCTCTCTCACAATGGAGAGTGAAAATATGAGAAATATTGTAATTTCAATTACTTTGTATTTTTCTTTATAAAGTTGATATAAAAAAAATTTCCCTTTTTGTGGGGTGAATTGTATTTCCTTCAAATCTAGAGATTACAAGATAGCATTGAGAAGTCTTAAGTCAGTCTTTCACTGGGCAAACTTGAGCAAAGCCAAAAATATACTCTCATTAGAGCTAAGAGGTAATTTAGTATTAGGATAATCAAAATTTAGCATACCAAAAACTAAGTAGCTGGCTTAACTAATTATTGAAATAGATAGTCAGAACAAAAGATCAATATATCATGATCATGCATAACTTGGGCAAAAGGATCAGAGTCTATAGTAACAACTTGTATTGGATCTTTGTTGTCTCTGGTGGTGCTTCCCATCGAGACATGGTTATTGAGATGCTTCTCAATGCATTCCATATGTTGGTCCAAGTCCTTCATGTGATGACAGAGTTGCTCAAGGGAGTGGAGGATATATGCCCAATGTTCCTACTCATCCAAAATGGTTTTTCCCAGGAGGAATTTCATGTACTAGTAGAGGTCAACTGTGTGCATATACTAATTAAATCATCCATGAGTGTTCCCAATGTCTAGTACCCAATCTTCCATCTCATCAAGAACCATTGTGTATGAGATTTGAATTCTTTGAAAGGTCTCATCTCCCTCAACACAAGTTAGATCTTCCTAGATAAGGCTAGTAAAGTCACTGAAGCAAGAGGTACCTTCCTCTAAAAAATGATATATATGCATATAGTAGGATGTTCCCTTGCGAATATGGGCACGTTGATGAGGCATAGGGGTGGGGTTAGAGAAGTGAAAAATGGTAAGCACCGGGGAAGGAAGGAGTAGCAAAAGTCGGGGGAGCACCATGTCTAAAATATATAGGGTAAAAACAATACAAAAGAGATGTGATCTAAAGAAAAAGGAATGCTTTAAGAAAATAATAAAATGCAAAAGATTTGGTGGTTTTTCTTAATTGTATTACTGTCATTATTGGTTTAATAGAGTTTCAGAGCTTTTTAATAGTTTTTATTCAGCATAATTGATTTTATATTCAATTACAATAACTTTTAAATATAAAAAATTAAATTCAATCCCACACACAACTAATTTACTAATTTGAAATTCATCAATATTCACGATTTATATAACTACAGATTAATCTGATTCCCTAACAAATTACCAAACCAATTCAACTACCTTATCAATTATGGCTCCCAACGTGCAATAACATCTACTTCTGCCAACAACCTAAATCCCTTTCCATGAGCCAATTTACTTCCCCAACGAATCATTACATTTTATAAAGCAATGAATTTCATTAGAATGAGAATGAGATAATTATCACGTGCAGCATGGAATCATCGTTGTGGATTGAAAAATGATTGATTCACTTGAGACAGGAGCCATGCTACTAAATTCCACCCACTAAAATGTGTTTGTAGGTATGTCTCATGACAGCACAAATAATGAACAACTAACGACACAAATAATGAGCATGTGGTCGTTTTTTAAGAGGTCGCCGATAGATGATGAAATATTCCTGAGGGAACTTCCCCTTAAAAAAACACATTTAGTGTAATTATTGTTATTCATATTTCATCAAATATTATACGTCATATGTGCACATTAAGCATGGAAGAAATTACAAATCTTTTTCATACTTTGAATTACAAGGTATTTATTAATGGCATAATAAATCTCTCCCTCTCTTATCTTATTCAACATTCATATCGAAATATTTTATTTATAATTCACACAAAAAAATTGTTAATTGTTTTGAAATGTCACATATTAACTTGATATTAGGAATTAAATAAATTATACATCTGCCTTATAATGGAAAAAGAACATATTTGAAAATTTTGAATATGAATTACTTTTTTATCCGTATATAGTTGATATAAAATTATGTTACTTAATATGGACATTGATATACTTTATTTATTGGTAACACTAAAATATTTTTTAAATGCCATATATCAACTCCATATTAAAAAGTGAATGAATAACACATTGCTCTAGCAATGCAAAATGGAAATATGAGATTTTTTTATAGTTCAAATACTTTAAGTCTCTCTGTAAAGTTGATATAAAATTATGTTACATAATATGGGAATTCAAACATTTTATTTATGGATGACACTAAAATAATTTTTAAATGTTACATATCAACTCAATGTTAAGAATTGAATAAATTACACATCTCTCTCACAATAGAAACCAAAAATATGATTTTTTTAATTTGAATTACTTTATCTTTCTCAATATAAAGTTGACATGAACAAAAATATGAGAAATTTTCTATTTTCATTTGATTTATATACTATATACATAGTTAACATTGAAATATTTTGCTCAACATGGTCACTCAAATATTTTTTTTATGATCCGCATTGTCCACAATAAAATAAGCATTAAAAAAATTGCAATCCATGTCATGCATTGAATTACAAAGCACTTATTATGGAATAAGTAATATCTCTCTCACACAATTTAGTCAACATGCACATTGAAATATTTTATTTATAATTCAAACTGAAAAAGAAATTGTTATTAAAGATTTGTAGATGCCACATATCAACTCTATATTAAGAATTGAATAAATTACACCTCTTTGACAACGGAAAACTAAAATATGAGGAATCTTTTAATTTCAATTCCTATGTCTTTCTCTCTATAAAGTTGATCTAAAATTATGTTACTTGATATGGACATTAAAAGAGTTCATTTATGACACACTAAAATATTTTTTAAATTTGGCACATCAATACCATATTAAGAATTAATAAATTACACCTCCCTCGTAATGGAAAGTGAAATTAAAAAAAATAAATAAAAAATCAATTACTTTGTCTCTCTCTATAAAGCTATATAAATTAAAATATGAAGAAAAAATGTTTTCATTTTTTTTTATAATATATTTACAGTTGACATTGAAATAGTTACTAAATTGGGTCATTGAAATATTTTATTTATAACTCATATTGTCCACATTGAAATATTTTTTTTAATTAATATATTTTCATTTGTTTTGTATAATATATACATAGTTGACATTGAAATATTTTACTCAACAAGGTCATTGAAATATTTTATTTATAACTCACATTGTCTATATTGAAATAATTTTTTGTTATTAACATTTTTATAAATATTAAATGTCAGCTCCATATTAATTATTGAAGGATTTCATACCTTGAATTACAAAGCATCTATCAATGGAATAAGAAATCTCTCCCTCTCTCATTTTACTCAACTTTCATATTGAATTATTTTATTTATAACTAGCATTAGAAAAAAAAATTATTAATATTTTTTAAATGTCACATATCAGCTCCATATTGAGAATTGAATAAATTACACATCTACCTCACAATGGAAAGTGAAAATATGAGAAATTTTTAATTTCAATTACTTTATGTTTATTCCTATAAAGTTGAATTATGTTACTTAATATCAATATTGAAATACTTTATTTATGGCTGACAATAATTAAATATTTTTAAATGCACATATCAACTCCATATTAAAACTAAATAAATTAAAAATCTCTCTCATAATGGAAAGTGAAAATATGAGAAAAATTTTAATTTCAATTATTTTATATTTTTCTTGATAAAGTTGATATAGAATTTTTTTTCTTTTTCTTGTGGGTTAAATTGTATTTCGTTCAAAAATAGAGATTACATGATAACACTGAGAAGTCTTAATTTAGTCTCTCACTGGGTAGACATGAGCAAAGCCAAAAATATACTCTCAGTAGAGAGCTAAGAAGTAATTGAGTACTAAGATAATCAAAATTTAGCATACAAAAAACTAAGTATCGCGCATAACTAATTCTGGAAATAGTAGTTAGAACAAAAGACCAATATATCATGTTCATGCATAAATTGGGTAAAAGGATCAAAGTCTATGGCAACAACCTATATGGGATTTGTGTTGTCTCTAGTGGTGCTTCCCACTGAGAGAGGGATGTCGAGATGCTTCTCAATGCGCTCAATCTGTTAATCCAAGTCCTTCATGTGATGATGCAGTTACTCAAGGGAGTGGATGATATATGTTCAATGTTCCTACTTGTTCAAAATGGTTTTTACCATAAAGGATTTCATGTGCTAGTGAAGGTCCATTGTGTGCATATACTTATTAAATCATCCATGAGTGTTCCCAATGTCTAGTACCCAATCTTCCATCTCATCAAGAACCTTTGTGTCTGAGATTTAAAGCCTTTGAAAGGTATCTTCTCCCTCATCATGAGTTAGATATTCCTAGACAGGGCCCAGTATGAGGTCGCTGAAGTGGGAGGCACCTTCCTCTAAATAATATTACATATGCATATAGTATGTTGTTCCCCTGTGGACATGGGCACATTGATGAGGCATAGGGGTGGGGTCAGAGAAGTGAAAAATGGAAAGCACTAGGGGGAAAGGAAGGAATAACTGAACTCTAGGGGGAGCACCATGTCGTGAGTGCATGGAGAAGAGGGGAAATGCAGTAAGAGTTATAGGAAAAGAATTTCACCAGCATCGTCCACAAGAAAAGGGATGGAAGATTACAGGAGAGGGAAAATGAAGAACTATTAAGACTTAACAATGGAAAGTACCATTGGAAAAGGTATCGAGGTGAAGGAGAAGGCAAAGCGTAGAGATGAGCTAAGGAGAATAGACAGAGAAACATAAGGGGGGGAATGAGATCAAAAGGATAGAAGAGGGGGTGAAGACCCAAAAAATGAAATAATTCTAATTGAATAACAACTAGGCTACGCCCAAAATCTACTGCTAAGAGAGGAAAAATACTTTGGAGCTGAAGAGGTGCAAGAAAAAGAGCATCTAGAAATATCTCTAACCTACAAAAAGAAGGCAAGTGCATAATAGAATTGAAACTATAGAAAAAATGGAAATTACTAATAGCATTGCAGCACAATGGAGATGAAGATGGAACAAATTCAATGAATTGGAATTGCGTAACTCGGGAGGATCATTTTTACCTAATAGGAGTGTCAAGGAACAAAACAGTGGAAAACAATGGGTGAAAATGTTGCATGTCTCAGTTGGTAAGACTACAAGGTTACACTGACCACGAATTTTTGCAGAGCGAAACACATTATGAATTAGCATACTTGGAGCCATGGTTAAAACCTACCCCCACTATCAAATACCATGAATGAAGGCCCAACTGACTAGTAGAGTGCATGAGAAACAGCTCAGAGTCGAACACAGGTTGGACTAAATGATGACTGGCATGAATTAAGAGTTGTGAAATTAAGTTTATCGTGGTGGTGTGTTGCCACATCCCACAATCCTTTGGCTAGGTGAGATGGTATTAGTCATCTCCCCCTCTACTCTTTTGTCTCGATAAGAACTCCATCCGGGGGTATAAAATTATGTTACTTAATATGGACATTGAAATATTTTATTATTTTACTATTTTTAAATATATTGTTATGGGACAATATTTCCCCTGTACTGGGTTAATATAGGGAAATTTTTTAATTTCAATTTATTTATCTCTATTTATAAATTTGATATGAAATTATGTTATTTTAACATAGAAATTGAAATATTTTATTAACTTAACTTTCTCTCTATCATGTTGATATAAAATTATGTAACATAATATGAACATTGAAGTATTTTATTATTTTATTATTTTTAAATGTAATGTTATGGGACAAACTCTCCACATAGGAGGATAGTAAGACTTAAATCTATATAAACTAGCATAGATGCATGTAAATCCTGGACCTATCTAGGGTTGAGAAGGATCAAATACTTGAGGTGCAAACATCATTTAGACTGCTAAGTTTGAAGAAACGTTTACACCCCCGAATATTTTATCCCTCTTAGTGCTTGAAATATTCGGGTTAACATATATGTCTGAGTGTGTGTGTGTGTGTTACAATCCATTACATCATATATTCAAAGCCATTACATTAGGGGGGAGGATCTCAATCATTCCTCTGAATCACATAAGATAAACCCAATTAACTCTCTTTATATATATATTATATATATATTTATATTAGAGAGAAGAGAGAGGATGGAGAAGAGAGAGAGAGAGAAGAGAGAGAGATTCTATCCCATTGATATATGATTTCTACTTCTCACACGCAGTGATATATATAATCCAATTTTAAGGTCATGGTTAAGATAGATACCAAATTGATCTATGAGACCCCCTTGTTTGGGGGGCAGGTACCCACCTTTGTGCAACAATTTAACTACTAAGGTCTAAGAAGAAATACATACTCTAACTGTAGGTTTTAACCCTGTACAGAAATTACCTGCAAATGAATTCTTAAAAAAATAGAAAATATAAAATGGCCAAAACATAAAACATAAAACAGGAATATACACAGAGATTTCCCCTAGATCTCAAAACCAGGACTTCTAGATTGATTTTTCATTATATTACTTTCAATGTTACAATACATTTATATGCATGCCAAAGAATTCATAAACCCCAATCCATTAACCCTAGATTAGAACATAATCGTAGTTCCGACCAGATCTACAAAATATCATGGGAAGAAAACCATCATGCCCAAAACCATGTGTGAAACCCATGCACAAAACCATAGGTAGGTCTACCCAACTAATATAAGGTCCAAAAAAAAATCCTGAGGCACTTCCCTGGACCCCATGCAAGGGGGCTACCACCCCTCCTGTGACCCCCTTGCTATGCCCAACGCAACAAAGGGGTGGTTGTTGTCCCCCCTCTAAACCCCCGCTTCTCGCATTAGGAAAGTCATGGAAAGAATATAGCACACACCCAACACTAACCCATTTGGATGTGGACATGTCACCTCTTAATAGAAACATATTTTTATTATTAATATTTTTTAATGTTATATGTCAACTCCAAATTAAGCATTGAAGGAACTACAAATCTCTCTCATACCTTGAATTGCATAGAACCTATGAATGACTCTCCCTTTCATTTTACTCCATGTATATATTGAAATATTTTATTTATAACTCAAATTGAAAATTACACCTCCTTAAAGGTGAAAATATGAGAAACTCTTTAATATCAATTAGTTTACCTTTCTCTATATATATAAATTTATGTTATTTAATATGGAAATTGAAATACTGTATTTATTGTTGACACTAAAATATTTTTTTGTTATTAATATATATTTCTTTTAAATACCACATGTCAACTAGATATAAAATGAATTACACTTCTCTTTCGTATTACATTGTAATATCAATATTATTTTTAGAATCCATGAGTCAACTCTATATTAAGTAGTGAAGGAATTATACATCTTCCTCGTACTAAAAGATGGAAAATAATAGGATAATAATAAGACTTAACTCTAGATAAACTAGCATAGATCCATATTAACCTTGGATTTATCAAGCACTTAGAAGGATCAAATATGTTGAGTTGTAAACAAATTTTAAATTGTAAAACCTCCAAATATGTGATCCATCTTTCCACTTGATAGATATACAGTTAATTTGAATCTATGTTGGTTTATCTACACACACACACATACACCATATGTCAACTCCATGCTGAGGATGGAAGGAATTACACATTCATTCATTTTAAGAAACACACTAATAAGAAATTTTAACAATAAGAAAATTTGTATTTTCACTTGTTTTATATAATATATACATAATTGTTATTGAAATATTTTACTCAATATGGCCATTAAAACATTTTATTTATGATTCACATTGTCCACATTAGAATGTTTTTTTGTTACTAGTATATTTTTAAGTACACATCCTCCTCATACTAGGGATTACACATCGCTCTCATACCTTGAATTACAAATCACCTATCAATGGAATAAGAACTTTCTCTATGTGTGTGTGTGATGTTCAAATATTTTACTCAATGTGCATATTGAAATATTTTACTTATAATTCACATTGAATTTTGTTATCAATATTTTTAAATACCACATATCAACTCCATATTAAAAATCGAATAAAGTACACATTTCCATTACAATGAAAAGTGAAAATATGAGAAATTATTTAATTTCAATTACTATATCTTTCTCTCTATTTGTATCATATGTCAATTGAATAAACAATGACTTGCACTTTTAATTCATCTTGGACTGTAATATCAATATTGTTAGTCCCCTAAATTGTCCCCATTCTTGTCCTTTCTTCCTTTATAAACCACAGCTATTTACCTATGTTTTACCCTTTTCACATACCCTCATCCTGCACTAGTCCAACTATGGTGATATATTTCACATCTACTTTATTTTTCATATTTTATTTCAATTTAGCATTTAATTAATTATTTAATTCATATTTCTTACTTTTAATGCACTTTTGTAACTTATCCTTATCTCCGATAAATACTTGGTAAATAAATCCACTTAACGTGACTGTTGATTTAAGTACATGATCGGATCTCACATTATTGCTAGCATAGTGAATCCGCACAACAGATCCGGACTTCCCTAACCACTGCCACATTTTGCGCATCATTGGCCACGAAGACCAGATCAACCAAAGGCAGCCAAGGACAAGACTAAAGTTACAGATTGCTTGAATAGAAGCTGAAGATTTGGCACATGGCCAGTGAGTTCAATTGTCTATATTTAAAAGTCGAGAGGCTAAAATCTACATTTTGTTATGTTAATGGTTGACCGAATGTCCTGTACTAAGTTTAGTAGTTATGGCCTTGGGCCGATGGTCTATAAATCACAGAATGTAGATAGAATTAGGAGGATAGCCAATAGAGGAGATAACAACACTGTGTTCCAAACATATTGTATATTTTGTTATCACCCAAATCTGGGCTGGACTCTGTATTCCATGATGTACTTTGCCTTCGCGAATTAATAGAAAGAAGGAGCTTCGTCTCATGCCTTTCAAATCTTATTTGCTCTTTTAAGCCATTGATTCTGATCTGAATTACTGAGTAACATCATTTCTTAGAAGGGAAACAAGTTGGCTGGCTAGGGCCCAACCAACCCAACTCGTTTACCCTATTTTTGATTTTGTATTTATTTATATGTTCTTATTGTTAAAGTGTGATTTAATTCAATTCTATTTCCATGCACATATATTCATGTCAAAGTGTGAGCGGATCCATTGTGTGAATTAGTTAGATTTACTTTCTTTCAATTTCCTTTCATGCAATTTATTTTAGTTCGTTTTCCCCGCTTGGTCCAAGCAAGAGAAATGAACTTGCACCAGTGCACGTTGGTGTGATTAATTCTTTTCCCTTTTCTGCAATTTATTTCATGCAATTCCTTTTGATTGGTTTTCCCCTCCTGGTCAAAACAGGAGAAATGAACCTACACCAGTGCACATTTGTGTGTTGCAGCAAGTATTTCTAGTCTCTTTCATGCAATGTTTCTTTTCCGTTCTTCTAAGTAATGTATATGCAGGTGGCAGGTTAATTCTTTAGCGGTTGTTTCTAGTTATGGTTATTTACTTTCATTTTACATGTAGTTAAGATTGGAAACATTTTTTTTACATGTGCAATTTATTTTTGCAATTAAGTTTCATTTGCAATAGTTAACGCTTATTTCTAGAATCAATAACTGAGTGCAAGGAAATCTACTTAGGTGCAAGAACTGGTTTCTTGTCATAGGATCCGAGTGCTCAGAACCCTTCAGGTTTGAGCACTTGCATGAAGTCAAGAATATTTGGTAAGACACAACTTATACCTCTTGCATCAATCTTTGTGCCTGCACTAGTGCAAGTAGATTGCAAAAAGTGCGGGACTGACTAGTGGAAGAAGGAAACCTTTAAGAAAGCAGGTTTAAGGGCCCACTTTACGAGACTGCTAAAGTGTTTCTACTAAAGAGGAATATAAGCATATACTCAGTGATTAAATATTTATCAGTTGAATGATTGTCTTTTTATTTAGATTCCTTTGCAAATGCATTCTTTCTTGTTCCAACACTAGATTACTTTGATGATTCAGATGTCTTTTACTCTTTCCAATTTGATTATGCAAATTCCCATTTAAGAAAGTAGGAATTTACATCAGAAAGGTTCATACCATCTCTGGCATTGCTTGTGCTTCATTTCTAAGTTTACAGATCCCCAGGTTGATAATTATGTGTTGAGGAGTTTGCTTGAGTGCAATTCCTGCACCCAAAATTTTGGCGTTGTTTCCGGGTAGGCAATTTGATTTGGTAAGAATTTTTTGTTTGATGCAATAGCAGTAAGTTTTCTTTTATATTTTTCTGCAATGTGCTTCTATTGTTTGGGATATTTTTTCTTTGAAGGAATTTTACTAGTTTTGACTATTCTTTGCAACATTTCATTAGAAGTTTCTTTGTTATTCTCCTTTTGAGATGAATGCTTAGAAGAGGTAGGTGTCTGAAGCCCACTAAGGGCAAAGGAAATACTGATAAATCTGAAAACAATTTTCATATTGGGTCTTCTTCTACAGGCAAGAAGTCCAAAATTCAAACCCATGACGTAGGAACAATCCACCTGGACTCTGGTGACAACAGCTCAGGTGTGGTTCAGCCCAAAGAGGGGAAGGAGGAGACTAGTAGTAGTCAATCTTCTCAGCCTATTGAGAGTAGTTCAAGTGAAGGGCAAATAATGGCAGATCATGAAGATCATGCGAAAGGAACTGGAGAAAACTAGGTAAATGAGGAACAATCCACTTTTTAGTGTCCAATTGTGGATCCTGATACTATTGCACGGATGAAGAATATTCCACCATTGGCTCCCTCATTTCCATGGTAAAGTTCATGAAGATCCTGACTCTCTTTTATTCGAGTTTGATATTTCGTGTAGAAGTTATGACTATTCAACTGAAGCTCAGAAGTTGAGATTGTTTCCTGCTACTCTCAAAGACTCAGCTTTGCGCTGGTTTATGGGGTTAGGAGGGAACAACATAACTTCTTGGGATCAGATGAAGAGAGTGTTTTTGTCAAAATATCAAGAATATTGCAAAACTTAGGACATGCAAGATGAAATCTTTACAATTGTGCAGAATGATGATGACACTCTTGAGGATTACTTAGAAAAATTTATGTATATTTTACAAAGGTCGAAGCTTAAGTTTGATTCTAGTACCATTAGAACTGTTTTCTTGCGTGGACTTACTGATGATGCTAGAAATAATTTGAACCTGTTAGGACAGGGTGATATTTCTCAGAAAACTTTTGATCAAATCAATGATTTGTGTAGGAAATTTTCAAGGAATCAGTATAGATCCGGTAGAGGAATTCGGAGTAGAAACAGAAAAACTGAATCTACTGATGCTATGATTATTGGACTAGAAAATAAAATGGAAAATATGAAGAGGGATATAATGAATACTATTAGCAAACAGTTAGACTCTTTGAAACTTCAGCAAAAACTTATAAAAGAACAAGAGTCATTATGTATTTTAATTCCTAAGTGTAGAGACAAGCATCCTCCTAAAGAGTGTCCTCTTAATTTGAAGGAAACTAATAAGTGTGTTATTTGTGCAGAAGACCATACCACAGAAAGTGCCCCCCTCTATACTAGGACTTAAGACCATAATCAAAGGGGGATAGCCTGGAGTTGAATACTTATATGCCATGGGAGCAAGGACGAATTGGCCTCAGGTAAGTGCAGTAATGGCTCCTGAATTCTCTCCACACTATTTTGGTTATAATGCACATGCATATTCTTATCCTAACACCAACCATTCTCAGCAGTGGTAGTATGGGAATCAATATCAGCATGGAAAACCTTCTCCACCATGGCAACAAGGTTAGAGAGGGCCAAATCATCCTTAGTATTCCTACCAGCCACCTATGCAGTCATATCCACCTACATATGCACCTTATCTAATGCATCAACCATCTTTACCTCAGAGTCAGTCTACTCCACCTTTGCCTTTACCCCCACCATTTCAACCTACTCAGTTGCCTGCTCAACCTATACCCAACCCTAATAAAAATAAAGTGGTGCAAATGATCCATGTAATGAACCCGACTTTACCATTTGGGTTACAGTCTATTCCAGTTGGGGTTCATGATATCCAATTGAGATCGGGGAGGACTATATCTTCAGAAAACCAAAAGAAATCTATGGTGATTGTTAAAGCGAAAGGAGAGGAAGAGACTCCTAACCATTCTATGGAAGTTGTCACCAAGAAGCCCATTCCCTTACATTCTGAATCCTTATCATCCTCTTCCAACCAACCTCCCTTTCTGGAAAGGCTAGTTGTGGAAAGAAGTGAGCTTATTTCTGAGACTAGCTTGGTTTCTGAACTCAGGAACCTTTTTATTAAGGTACCTTTGCTTCAGGCCGTTAAATATATCCCCATTTATACTAAGATCATTAAGGAAATCTGTCTCAAGAAACTAGGGAGGAAGATATTAGAACCCCAAACCATTCAATTTGTTGGTAAGGCAACATAGTTGATGACGAGATGTGTGTCTATGGAGAAATATATTGATCCTGGAAACCCTGTTGTCTCAGTTTAGATTGGTGATGCCCTTGTATCTAATGTTCTTATAGACCAATGGGCAGCCATTAATGTATTGACTAAACAAACCATGGATCAACTTTGATTATCTCATCTTCTTCTTACTCCCACTGTGCTTGAATTGGTGGATAGATCTAAAATCAAGCGAGAAGGAGTATTGGATGATGTGATCATTGCATTAGATTCTTGGGAATATCCTACTAATATCATTATGCTTCAGCCAAAGAACCCAGAAGGAGGACATCCCTTGATCTTGGGTCGACCATGGCTTGCTACAACTAATGCATATATTGGATGTCATTCCCGTGACATGTATATTTCTTATGGAGATTCTAGGAAGAAAGTTACCTTGTATCCTCCTGCCATATCCATTCAGGACCTCCAAGATACCTTATGGTTGGATCAAAGCAGTGATGAGGAGACTCAGTCCATTTCTCTTATACATCATTATACTGGGTCTTCACAAGAAGGTGAGATTCAAGATTTCCTGAATAATCTAGACACTATGCCAAATTTTGAGCCATTGAGCCAGATTTTCAGCCTAGATTTCCAAGAAAATCATGATTCTCATTCTTCTGTACCACTGCCTTTGACCACTCCCTTGAGTGTTCTTGAGCTTGATACTACTCTTGTTGAGATTAGCCCTGGTAAATCTTTACATATTAGTTTAGATCTAGACTCGTCTCAGCAAGAGCAGCTTGTAAACTTGTTATAGAACCATCTTGGTGTCTTTGCATGGGGTTATGAGGATATCAAAGGCATTCGTCCTAAAACCTGTACACATCATATTTCCATTCAGGAAGGAGCCTGACTTATCTGACAGCCCCAAAGGCATATGAATCCAGCTCTAAAAGAGGTTGTGAAGGAAGAATTACAAAAACTTTTACATGTCGGTTTCATCTATCCTATTTCTGACAGCCAATGGGTCTCTCCATTAGTGTTGGTTCCTAAGAAAGATGGGAGATTGAGTATTTGTATTGACTATCGAGAATTAAACAAAGCCACTCTCAAAGATTACTTTCCTCTTACTTTTATTGACCAGGTGCTTGATACCTTTGCAAGAAAGAAATGCTTTTCCCTTTTGGATGGCTTTAGTGGTTACAACCAAATACAGATTGCACTCAAAGATCAGGACAAAACTACTTTTAGATGTCCTTGGGGAACATTTGCTTATAGAGGGCTCCTCTCTGGTTTATGTAATGCCCTGGCTACCTTTCAAAGGGAAGTCTTGGCTATTTTTGTTGATCTAGAATGTGTAGAAATTTATATGGATGACTTTTCTGTGTTTGGTGACTCTTTTCAAGAGGCTCTCAAAGATCTGGAAAAAGTACTTCTTCGCTGCCAAGAAGCCCATCTTACCTTGAGTGACAAGAAATGCAGGTTAATGTGCAAGGTGGGAGTGGTGCTTGGCCATCTTATTTCTGATAAAGGTATCCAAGTTGACCCAGCTAAGATTGAGATCATTTTATGTCTTCCTGCACCCAAGAATCAAAGGGAAGTAAGAGGTTTTTTAGGACATGCTGGTTACTATAGGAGATTCATTGAAAATTTTTCTAGGATAGCTACCCCTCTTTTTCGACTTCTAGCTAAGGATAGTGAGTTTTCTTGGTCCACAGCTTGCCAACAGTCCTTTGAAACATTGAAGGAAAATTTAGTACAGGCACCAGTTTTGAGAGGTCCAAACTAGTCCCTACCTTTTCACATTTCCTCTGATGCTTTAGATTTTGCTATTAGCGCAACTTTAGGACAGGAGGAAAACAAGCAATCCTATGCCATCTATTTTATTAGTAAGAATTTGTCTCCTATTGAATTAAATTATACAGTTACAAAGAAAAAGTTTTTAGCTGTGACTTTTGTAGTTAACAAGTTCAGGCACTATATTATAGGGTATGAAGTCTTTGTACATACTGACCATTCCACAATTAAATATTTGATGAATAAACCATTGACTAGTGGTAGAGTGACTAGTTGGTTGTTATTGTTGCAGGAATTTAATATTACTATTGTTGACAGACTAGGAAAATGTAATGTGGTAGTGGATTTTCTTTTAAGATTGAATAATCCTGGCGAAGTAACTCCTGTTAATGATGATTTTCCTGACGAACATCTTTTTGCTATGTCAACAAACTCCCCATGGTTTGCTGACATTGCTAACTATTTAGTCACTAGAAAGACACCACCCCACTTGTCTGCTCGTGCAAAGCATAATATTATTCAGAAAATTGTTGCATACTGCTGGGTTCAAGGAGATCTCTTTTACACTAGTCCATATTTGATTATCCGTAGATGTGTAAGAGAGGAAGAAGTGTTTGACATTTTAAAATCTACCCATGATGAACCTTGTGGAGGCCACTTTGCTGATAAGCGAACTGCATATAAGGTATTGCGTGCTGGCTACTTTTGGCCTTCCTTGTTTAAGGATGCCAAACAGTATGTCAAGTGGTGTGATAGTTGTCAGCGAATGTGCCAGCCTAATCAAACTAATGAGATGCCTTTATGCCCTCAAGTTATGATTGAGCCTTTTGAAAAATGGGCTATTGATCTTATGGGGCCAATAAATCCAACTTCATTAATTAAAAAGAATATTTTGGTTTATATAGATTTTGTTACAAAATGGGTAGAAGCTAAAGTTGTTTCCTTTGCTACAGAAAGGGTTGTTGTCGATTTCCTTTTTACTAAAATTTTTACTAGATTTGGTGTGCCTAGAGAGATTGTTTCTGACAATGGACCACATTTTATTTTTAATCTAGTGCATAGTGTGATGGAGAAATATAAGATTTTGCATAGGAAATCTACGCCATATCACCCACAAGTAAATGGCTAGGTGGAATCCACGAACAAAGTCATCGAGTCCATCCTCACAAAAATAGTAAATATGCATCGGAAGGATTGGGCTAAAAGATTATTGGAAGCTTTGCGGGCATAGCGAACCACTTGGATAAATAGCACGGGACATACACCATATGAGCTGGTACATGGCAAACAAGTCTTGTTGCCAATCGAATTCCAGATCAAAACCTTCAGAACTGCAGTTCAGTTGGGGCTACCTCTCTCTGAAGCACAACAACAGCGTCTCCTACAATTGAGTGAGCTGGATGAATTTCAAAGGGATGTTGTTCAGCAAAACGTATTGATTCAGTAGCAACGCTAAAGGTGGCATGACAATTCTATTTAGACAAAGCAGTTTCAACCAGGTGATTAGGTACTCCTTTATGATTCTAGATTCAAATATTTCAAAGGAAAATTCCATACACGCTAGATGGGACCTTATGAGGTGGTCTAAGTATTTGAGAATGGAGAGGTAGAGATTAAAACTATTGATGGATAGAGCTCGGTGTTCTTGGTGAATGGACATAGATTAAAGAAATATTTTCAGCCACCGGCCAAGAAGGATTTTACACAGCAAGTCCAACAACAATTTGGGATGGTAGTGATGGATGGTAAACCAACCTATTGAAAACATGAACTCTTATTCTTCTAAAAAGAAAATATATATATATAAAAGAAATAGTAAAGAAAAAAAAATTCCTCTAATTATGAAAATCAATTTGCTGACATGATTGTAAAAGGATCAACCTAAAAACCAGCTTGTTGGTGGGAAGATCAAAAATTTCTAATAAAAGGAGAATGTTTCTTGATCTTTCGATGTGCTAGTTGCCACCAAGAAGAAGCAGGTTTAGCAAAACCAGGCCATACGCAAGTTTGGGATAACTAGCATGGATATTTTTATTCAAGTAACACTTAATTCTCACTGCAGTTATATTTTCTTGCACCAGTGCAGGCAAACTTTCCAGAATTTTTTTTTTCTTTCTTCATATCCCATTTTCATAATTCCCAATTAGTTTTCTTCTTCAATCCTAGAATAATTACCTTCCCATATTCTTCCAAATTCACCCTATCCGTTTCGTAAATCCCACTTTTATCCCTTGAATTTTTTTTCCCTATCCCACTTCTATTTACGCCCTCTTGATGGTACTGTTCCCAGAATCCCTATCATAAACTTCCTCCCATTCTAAATTTTTTCCCTTTTCCTATTTATTTGTTCCCTCATGAGCTTATTATTGCAAGATCTAGTGCAGAAAGAGGAAAAGGATGTGGTCAGAAACATAAAAAAAATGGCAAAGCAAACTTTCCATATGATTGGGAAATTCATGTTAAAGTCTAGCCTATGTTCTACCAAAATTTCCTATTTTCTTCTTCAATAGATTTTCTGCTTGCACCAGTGAAAGCACGTTACAATATATAATAGTGCAAGAAGAATAGTGCAAGCCGAGCGGTGCAGTACAGGCGGTGCAAGGAGATCAGTGCAAGCACGCACCTTGTCAGAGATATAATGCATTTTGTTTTTTTCCATGCAATATAGCGTGCATCATAAAGAAGGGGTTATCATGAAAATTTAAAAGAAGTCTTTTCATTCGATCGTTAAGTACTTTATGTTATCATGTATTAATTAGGGAGAAAATTATTTAAGTACAAAGTGTTTATGGTTAGAAATTGTGATCATTTTAATTAATGCTAAAGGTATTTTTAATGAATTATGAAGATGATGTGGATTATGTAACCATTTCTTGGCTATGACTACACCCCTTGCGAAATGATCCTTTATGTCCTCCATTTGAAATCATACCTTACCCAACCATTAAATCACTACCAAAAAGTACCCCTAATCAGTCTAGCACACCTTTCAAAATATGTTACGCATCCATGGCAATTTAAGGGATGCATTAAGTGATAATTTAAGCGATTAGATAGTGAGTTGGAGAAGGGAGGTGGATGGTTGGACCCTTATCCATAAGAATCTATCTTCCTAATTTGTTTCATGCAGAAGAGATTTGGATTGTTCATAGTCGTTAAGCAATGATGCCGCCATTAGAAGTGAGTCGTCGTCCCTCAGGAAAGTAGAGCAAATCGTCGAATACTACAATAGTCTTGCACTATTGTAGGAATCAGGGTTTCTTCAATTTTTATAGAGGTTTGATGGGCACGACTGGGACGTGGCCCTACAATTTTCTAAGATTTTTAAGGATGACCAAGTCAAAATTGGCCCCTTGAGGTTCGAGGTCACAAAATAATTCATCGCAGAGGCCACAGGGTTAGAGAAAATTGGCGAGCAATGGTTCAAGAATCAGAAGTTAGAGAAAAAGCGGTGGTGCCAACTTGTCATTGATAAATAAATGTAGGTGAATTGGAAGAGGGGCATCCCCTGCAGCACCCTGTTGGATCATTGGCGAGATCTCCTTTATATTTTGCAGAAGTTTTTGACTTGCGAGGGACGCTATTCCTTCACATTTTTTTACCATTTCAGAATATTTCTACGTTTCAAAGAGGGCCGACACTTTTTGCAGAAAATCAATTTCCCCCACTTCTTGCTCAGGAGTTTAGAGAGGATGGCCAAGGGCGTGTAAACTAGACTAGAAGACCAGGCTGATCGAAAATTGTACCATCATGGGTTAATCAAGATCTTGGTCAAGAAGGAGTTGGAGGCGAAAGGCATGACCTAGGTAGCATTATTAGAGTAGTTACACAAGAAGACACCCGCCGGGAAAAGGACAGAGAACCCTGCTAGTCCAAGTACAAGTAGGGATACGGTTAAAAACAACGTGGGAGGTTCTTCTTGCACTGGTACAAAAACAAAGAGACCCATAGAGACAGCGGAAGAGGAAGCCCCATCTCCAAAGAAGAAGATGATCAACGCCTCTGTTGAGAAGAACCCCTCCCCTCATACTCCCTCTCTAATGCATACAAGTGCCTCTAAAGGGCATAATTTTTCAGTCCTTGCAGACGCGACGATCCACTCCAAAGGAATAAAATTTGAAGAAACTGAAGATAATGCCTCGTTGGCTAATTTTGTCTAGAAACCCTGGAAGAAGAAAGAAGAACAGAGTGCAAGCAAGGATTCGGTTGAAGGGTCAGGTGCTGATATGGTGCAGTCCCCATTTCGACAGGGTACTGAATCCCCTGCCACAACAGTTAAAGAGAAGGAAGCATAGGGTAATGAAATGCCTCCACCCAACGAGTCAGAGACACAAGTCTCTCATTTTAGTAGTCATATAACCAAGCTGGAACACCAAGTTCAGAATTTAGAAGATCTTGTGGTTAAAGAATAGGATGATAAGCAGCATAGTAAGGAAGAATTGACTGCGGAGGTCAAGTGGCAAAAAAGAGAAGTCAGGGTGTGGAAGTATCGAGCTTCACAGTGTTTTAACCATCTCAAGAAGGCAACAAAGAAATTGAAGATCAAAGAGAAGAAGTCCAAGATAGTGCGGGCCGACATCAATATTACAGTACAGAATTGAAGTGAAGCACTCAAATTTTTGAGGTTTTTTTGAAGCAAGTAAAAAGTTGTGTGAGGACACACAACAACTTAGGGATGGGAGGATGTTAGTCACCTAAATTGTCCCCATTCTTGTCCTTTTTCCTTTATAAACCATAGCTATTTACCTGTGTTTTACCCTTTTCACATACCCTCATCCTGCACTAGTCCAACCATGCTGATATATTTCACATCTACTTTATTTTTCATATTTTATTTCAATTTAGCATTTAATTAATTATTCAATTTAGATTTGTTACTTTTAATGCACTTTTGTAACTTATCCTTATCTCTAATAAAAACTTGGTAAATAAAGCCACTTAACGTGACTGCTGATTTAAGTACAGGATCAGATCTCGCACTCTTGCCAGCGTAGCGAATCCACATATCAGATCTGGACTTCCCTAAACACTGCCACGTTTTGTGCATCATTGGCCACAACGACCAGATCAGCCAAAGGCAACCAAGGACGAGACTAAAGTTTCAAATTGCCTGAATGGAAGCTGAAGATTTGACCCATGGCCAGTGAGTTCAATTGTCTAAATTTAAAAGCTGAAAGGCTAAAATCTACATTTGTTTATGTAAACAGTTGACCGAATGGCCTGCACTAAGTTTAGTAGTTACGGCCTTGGGCCGATGGTCTATAAATCACATAATGTAGATATAATTAGGAGGACGACCAATAGAGGAGATAACAGCACTATGTTCCAAACATATTGCATATTTTGTTATTGCCCAAATCTGGGCTGGACTCTATATTCCACGATGTACTTTTCCTTTGCAAATTAATAGAAAGAAGGACATCTGCCTCATGCATTTCAAATCTTAACTGTTCTTTTAAGCCATTGAGTCTGATCTGAATTATTGAGTAGCATCGTTTCTTAAAATGGAAGTAAGCTGGCTAGCTAGGGCCTAGCCAACCCAGCTCGTTTACCCTATTTTCGATTTTGTATTTATTTATGTGTTCTTACTGTTAAAGTGTGATTTAATTGAATTATATTTCCATGCATATATATTCTTGTCAAAGTGTGAGTGGATCCATTGTGTGAATTAGTTAGATTTACTTTCTTGCAATTTCCTTTCATGAAATTTATTTTAGTTGGTTTTCCCCGCCTGATCCAAGCAAGAGAAATGAACCTACACCAGTGAACGTTGGTGTGATTAATTCTTTTCCCTTTCCTGCAATTTATTTTCATGCAATTCCTTTTGATTGGTTTTCCTCGCCTGGTCAAAGCAGGGCAAGTGAACTTGCACCAGTGCACATTGGTGTGTTGTAGCAAGTATTTCTAGACTCTTTCATGCAATGTTTCTTTTCCATTCTTCTAAGTAATGTATATGCAGATGGTAGGTTAATTCTTTAGTGGTTGTTTCCAGTTATTGTTATTTACTTTCATTTTACATGTATTTAAGATTGGAAACATTTATTTTTACATGTGCAAGTTATTTCTACAATTAAGTTTCATTTGCAATAGTTAACGCTTATTTCTATAATCAATAACTAAGTGCGAGGAACTCTACTTAGGTGGAAGAACTGGTTTCTTGTCACAGGATCCGAGTGCTCAAAACCCTTGAGGTTCAAGCCCTTGCATGAAGTCAAGAATCTTTGGTAAGACACAACTTATACCTCTTGCATAAATCTTTGTGCCTGCACTAGTGTAAGCAGATTGTGATAAGTGCAGGATTGACTAGTACAAGAAGGAAACCTTTAAGAAAGCAAGTTTAAGGGCCCACTTTACAAGACTGCTAAAGTGTTTCTCCTAAAGAGGAATATAAGCATATATTCAGTGATTAAATATTGATAAGTTTGAGTGATTTATTTTGATTCCTTTGCAAATGCATTATTTCTTGTTCCAACACTAGATTACTTTGATGATTCAGTTGTCTTTTACTCTTTCCAATTCGATTATGCATGTTTCCATTTAAGAAAGTAGGAATTTACATCAGAAAGGTTCATACCGTCTCTGGCATTTCCTGTGCTTCGTCTCTAAGTTTATGGATCCCCCGGGTTGACAATTCATTGTTGAAGTGTTTGCTTAAGTGCAATTCCTGCACCCAACAAATATTATTTTTAAATACCATCTATCAACAAAAGTGAAGAGACTACACATCTCCATCATACTAAAAGTAGCAAGAAATTATAAACTAAATTAGATTTTTTTTTTTTTTTCAATTACTTTACCTCTTTATATAAAATTGATGTAAGATTAAAGTGGAAATTGGAGTATTTTGTGGCCATCATTAAAATGTTTTTTTTTTTATTATTATTATTTTATTTTTAAGTAGACATCCCTTTCATATTGGGAAGTAGAAAACATATATCAATGGGTGAGATAATTGCTCTCTCCCATTAATATATTTTAAATTCTCTCTCCCATTGATATATGTTTTCTACTTCCCAACATGTGGGGAACATGATACTTAAAAATATACCAATAGCAAAAAAATAATATTAATTTGGGTAATGTGGGTCAAAAATAAAATATTTCAATGGTCATATTGAGTAAAATATTTCAATTTCAGCTATGTATATATATATAACAAATTGTGAAAAATTCCACAAATGCACCAACTAGATATTATTTTCCTAATTGATTTGCAGTTTATTTTCTTACGGAAAATAGAAAATAATTCACTGATGCATTCTTCACAAATAAAATACACTACAGAATAATAAATTGGGAATTGAAAAATAGATGCATACACATAAAAAATCGACACAATAATTTTTGGACTAAATGGTCCTGGGAAAAATCTTGCAGGGAAAACTAGTGCAACATATGAGGGTTTATTTTATTATGCATAAAAAATTGAGAGTAAAATAATTTTTATGCCTCAATAGAAATCCTTCGACAAATATCCTAGAAAAATATGTGGGAGAAACTTTTCTCCCTCTTTAAATCAACTAGACTCTCGTTGGCTTGCTCTCACTGGCTACTGGTTTCTTGCACTGCTAGCCTACACAAGTCATACATCCATTAAAATTGCCTCTAACTAGACCTTCTAGCCTCCCTATGCCTCTATAAATGACTCACTCTTCCTCTTAGGTGGTCTCTTGACCTTCAATAACTGAATCAATCTCTTCCTGGAACTCACACTAAGGTTTCTAGCTCACTCACACTACATGGACAACTTTTCTACAAAATAATTTTGTCTCCCTCTTTCCTTCCTCTTTGACACAAGAAAATCCTCCATAATTCTCCTTTGTTTCTCCCTTAATCACTTATTCTCTCCCTCTAGCTCGAACTATTCCCTCATTGAATCTTTGCACACTAGGTAGCTTGATTTGCCTTGATCTTTCTCTCTTAAATTGTGTCTATCACCATCCCATCAACTTCCTCTTATAATCTCTCGTTGGAGCTTCAATGGCCATGATTAGATCCTCATCAATGGCTAAGATCATCTTATACTCAATTCATGTGAGTCTCTAGAGTATTCTTGATCATCCTTAATTAATTCGCATTAATTAATCAATTTTCCTAAGTTATACTTAGGCAATTTTCATTTGATCAATTAATTTATTTAAGGTGTTTCGCAAGCATATCTCGCAAAATATTTTATGGTTTTTGGAGATCCCACATTCCTTATTCTCTTAGACACAAATTGAGACTAGAACGCTTGTCTAATTCTACCAAAAATATAACACTCTCTCTTAGCGAGGAAGGTGTTCTCTCTCTTAGACATCTCCCCTTTATAGTTGGACCACATTATTGATGTTTGACATCTGTAACAACCTATCACTGTCCACCAAGATATTGTGCATACTGTAATTCACCTAATAACCCTGTTTTTGAACCATCTTGCATCTACATTGTTGTTGACATTGCACTGTGCCTCCCCTCACAGCTTCCAACGATGCCTATGTTGCATATGGTCTCATGTATCTACTGCTTCTGCAATTACTGCAACTGAGAATTGATCTATTGTCCCTATAAATGGCTTATGTAATTGTACCTTGATTCTTATGACTGCAACTAGCTCTTCTCTATCTACTAAGTAACTGAATACACCTGCTTGTATATGTGCCTCTCTAGTATCTAACTACGACTAGCTCTTCACTATCTCTCAAGATTTCACTACACCTTGTCGATATCTTGATCCCCTTGCTACTAAAATTTTTTTCTCCACTATACCTTTTTATTCTTTGAAATAAATGAACTTATCTCTCCCTATATATTCCATGAGTATATCTACAACCTACTTATCTGTGGGAACATGTTGTAGTTGGACTGCTCCATGCTACACACAATCTTTTATGAAGTGGTATCGTATGTCTATATGTCTAGACCTATCATGAAACACTTGGTTTTCAAAGAGCTTAATGAAACTCTAATTATCACAATATATATTTGTCTCCTCCAACTTATGATTGACCAAGATCACTAGCATCTTTTGAACCCATATAGCTTCACATGTGGCCATGTTTGCTACCATGTGCTCTGCCTCCATGAAACTCAATGCCATGGACTTATTCTTCTTACTGCACCAAGATACAATCAATGATCCAACATTAAAGCAACACCCTTATGTGCTTTTCTGATCCACGTCCTTTTGCAGCAACCGAATCCTTCATTGCAAATGAATTTTCCAATTTTCCTTTGAGCACATTTATTTCCTACGAGTTAGACCCTACAAAAAGCATGTCATCTACATACAATAAAAACATAACATAGTTTCCATCATTTTTATTTTTAAGATAAACATAATGGTTAGAGTGACATCTAGTATAAAATTGTTTAGACATAAACCTGTCAAGTTTTAGATACCACTACCTTGGAGCTTGTTTTAATCCATACAAGCTCTTCTTCAATTTGCACACTAACTTCTCCTTCCCTGTGACCTCATACCCTTATGGCTGCTGCATATATATTTCTTCCTCAAAATCCCCATGGAGAAAGGATGTCTTTACATCTAAGTCCTCAAGATGAAAATATTCTGCTACCACTAGACTTAAAATAGTTCTAATATAATTCATTTTAACAACAGGGGAAAAATTTTCATCAAAATCTCTAACTTTCTTTTGTGCAAACCCCTTCACCAAAATTCTAGCCTTATACCTTTGTTTACCTCCATCTTCTTCCTTCAACCTATAAACCCATTTATTTTGCAATGTTGTTTTACCTACAGGAAACTTGACTAAGTCCCAAGTTTGGTTATGAATCAAGGAGTCCATCTCTTCTTCCATGGTTTGCTCCCACTTCTTCATGTTTTCCACTTGCATTTCTTCTTCATATCTTTCAGGTTCACCAGAATCAATCAACGATACATAATATATTTAAGGAGAGTATCATTCAGGGGGTCTACTTATCCTGGTATATCTTTTTACACCACTTTTAGGTGTTTGAGGTGCTTGTTGTTGTTGTCGTTGTTGATCATTATGATTTTTTGGCACCTTTACTGTTTATGTGATCTCATCAAGAACCACGCATTCTTTGTTTTATTTTTCCTATTTCTTTCCTTGCATTTGATCCTTATACAAGACCTTTTCATTGAATATGACATCTTTACGCCTAATGATTTTTTGATTTTCATAATCATATAAGTGATAAACAAAATCATTTACACAACCAAAATTATTTACACCATATCCAATAAAGGTAAATTTATTTGATTTTGCCTCTATATTTGTTCTATTTTCTTCATTGATGTGGACAAAGGCTTCACAATCAAAAGTCTTTAAAAATTAGTAGTTTACCTTTTTACCTATCCATGACTCCTCTGGAATACCACCCTCCAAGGAAATTGAAGACCCTTTTTTTATTAGACATCTACCCAAAAGTGTAAGGGAAAGCATGCATGCAATCACATGCACCTTGCATGCTCCATGATTTCCATGCTCATCCTTTCTGACACACCATTTTCTAGTGGTGTTCCAAGAACTGTCTTCTCTCTATGAATTCCATGCTCTTAATAATAGCTATCAAACACTTTGCTACAACATTCACCTCCATTGCCTGATATGAGACACTTCAACTTCTTTCTTGTCTCATTCTAAACCAAAGTTTTCCATTTCTTGGAAGTATCAAATACATCATATTTATTTCAAATACAATAAATCCAAGTTTTCCTAGTTTCATCACCGATAAAGGTAACATAATAGCGAGAGCCACCGAGATATGATACTTGAGCAAGTCCCCATAGATTTGTATGCACAAGCTCTAATTTTCTTCTCTTCTTTTCCTTCATATCTCTAATAAATTTGACTCTCTTTTTCTTTCCATAAACACAATTTTCACAGAAATCCAAATCAACACGATTCAAACTTGGCGTCAAATTTCTTGAGCGAATAATTTTCTCTTGAAAATGCAACAAGATGGTGGAGCTTAGTGAAAAGAAGTCGCCTTCACTAAGTGGACCGCAGGCTATTTTTGGTGCAAAGTCTATTTTTAGACTATGTCTATTTTTAGACATATGGATCATGGTCTATGAGTTGCAGTATGCTATTTGTGGATGATTTGTCATTTTGGTAAAAATAGATGGATCTCTATTTTTAGACATATGGGCGAAGTCTATTTTTAGACTGCTAGTCTAAAAATAGAACAGTCAAATATTATTAGCTCTTAATAATATTTGGACTATAAACATTATCTTATCCTCTTTCAGCACTTCAGTTCGAGCTATGGATGTGGCACATGCAATTTCCATAAGGAAATATGCTTTTCTTATGGGTTAGTTGAGCTATTGCATGAAGGACTTCATTTAGAACTCAAGTGATTGAGTTTGGTGGAGTTGAATGAGCAGTTGATGGAGTTGTGTTCAGTTTGACTTAGTTGAACTAGTTGTATTTAGTCTAACTAACAAATACACTAGTGACGAGTGATGTGAATTAGTTATTAATTAATTCGCTAATTATTAACTCATAAATCAACTAAAGAATACATCAGTTAACTCAGTGCATGGACAGTTCAGTGGAGACAAGTGTTAGAGGTGAGTGAAGGGGCAAGACAGCTGTCAGTTGTGACTATAGTTGTGCATGAGATTTTCACAATTAGTGGATTGAGATTGCCAATGAGGATTGCGTAGTGCAACAAAAGGAAATACGATTTTGGATCAGCCATTCTAATCTATTCTCATGCAGGATTGCGCAGTGGAGGTAGGCAACCAACAGAGAAGATTTAAAGCTGTGATTGATTCAGATCTGAGCTAGTTTTTGTGTAGCAAGTGGAGATAGTATTGAGTACTTGTGAGGAGTATTGTACTATGTATTGTTACATGTTCTCTATCATCATAATATACAGATAGTCTAGGGGTTTTCGGTTGTATGCTTTCCCCAGTACATACTGTGTTGATATGTGTGATTGATGTTTCAATGTGTGCATGTGATTGTTTCTTTAATTCTACAAATTGATGATCAACGTAGAGGAGGTTATGTATTATGCATGCATTCTGAAAATAGTGTATAATCAGGATAATCTTTGTGAATAAGTGTCATATTATTCAAAATTTCTACATTTGCATCCCCTTCTCACTCATGTGCCTGAGCCTATGATTCCATAGTGGCGTATCTTCTCCTGTGGAGGTTAAAGCATTAACATAATTAGAAATACTATTGTATAAATTCAATGTACCGACATTTTCTCCTTTTTCTATTACCAGGGCTCCTTTAGTGACCTTCCAGGTTTTGTTTGTAAAATTAGTTACATAGACTTCAACTCCCAGCTACCCTATTGAAATTATATTTTTATTTAGATCTAGAACATGCCTTACCTCCTTCAATAGCCATTGGTTTCCATTTTGTTACTTTATAAAGAAAAATTCCCATTCCAATGGTTTTACAGGATTTATCATCACCCACATGAACTCGTCCAAAATCTCCTTTAACATAGTCATGAAAATGTTTCCTATTAGGTGTGGCATTGAATGAGGCCCCTGGATATACCACCCAGACATCAATAATATTCTCTAATGAAAGAATCAAAGAATCTTACAACACATCCCCTAGCATATTTTCTTCTTGATTGTTCTCTTGTTGTCCATGTCCTTATTTTCCCTTCCAATATTTGTAGTCTTTCTTTAGGTGGCCTTTTTTCCCACATTTCCAGCACACTATCCCTAATCTGGATTTGGATATGCCTTTTCTTTACTTACTTCAATTTCCTAGGCTTCTTCCTCTTTCCATTTTTCTTCCCCTAGTCTCTGCATTCAAATCATTACCTGATGTCTCACTGGATATTTTCCATCTTATTTCCTCGCTAAGTATGGCACCAACAACATCATCAAACTTTAAAGTACTAGATCCAAAGACAAGAGTTACTAATATCCATAACTAGGCAATTCCATCTTTCTGGCAATGAGAAAAGAAATAACAAATCCCTAACTTCATCATCAAAATTTACCCCTACATAACTCAATTGATCGGTAACCATGTTAAATTCATTTAAATGATCAACAAAAAATCCACCTTCTAACATATCCATATAAAATAGGTTCTTCCTAATAAATACCTTATTTGAGCCCGAGGGTTTTTCATATAGTTTGGCCAATGTCATCATTAAACCTTTTGTTGATGTTTCGTTTGAAATGTTGAATTCCACCGATGCTACCAGACACAGTCATATTGTTCCTAGTGTCTTTATGTTGAGAATCTCCCATTCTGCATCTGTCATATTCGCCGAATTCTTTGATATACTGCTCAAGGTAGATAAATATATTTCTGATACAAATAATCTTCTATCTGCATCTTCCACGACTAGTAGTTTTGGTCATTAAATTTCTCGACCATAAACCTACCATCTTCCACCATTGCTCCCACTTGAACTAGGAACCCTTCTCTCCTACGAATTTATCAACCAAATAAACCTTCAGCTCCGATACCAGTTGTTAGAAATTAATTAATGGAGCAATTAAATACATAAAATATTGTGGAAACAAAAATACAGAAACACATCAAACAAGAGAGACATAGATATATGTGGTTCACCCAATTTGGGCTACGTCCATAGAGAAACAACCAATCCTTCCTTTTATATTATCTAGCAGAATGAAGAGATATAACCTACAGAAGATCCATTGTAATTTCCTCTTTTCTGTCACATAAACCTACTCTCTCTCTCTCTCTCTTGCTCAGAATAATAATACACAAGTGCAATGAAATTCCCTCATATAAATTGAGGGTTTCCTTCTAGGGAAATAAAATACCCTAAAATTAACATAACTTCTACTGCCATATCATCCACCTAATGAACAACCCAGATTGAATACGAAATTACAATATTTTATGAGGAAATATTTTTCATCTATTTTTAGCTTCAGCGACGCTTCCCACGAACCCTTGTCGAGGGGGTGGTCATTAAACGAGCAGTGTTTCTGCCCCATCAGGAATAGGGATCCAGTGTAGCTGAAACAAAAAGCCTCTGAAAAAATAGGAAGGTAATCAAGCTCCACAACCAATAAAACCTCCTCCATAATTTGTCTTGGGGACTTCACCAAATTTTCCTAAGTGAAACTTTTTAAATATGGAAGCTTTGAGAAACTGACTTAAAAGTATTGTTAGGAAAAAACTAGGGGGGGGGGGGGGGGGGGGGGGGGGGGGGGGTGTGTGTTTCGGGGAAATCAATATTTTAGGACACTTCAATTTTTTAATTTATTATTCTTATTTATGTATGCTATTGTCATTAAGGAAACAAGTGTATTTAATTTATTATTCTTATTTATGTATGCTATTTTCATTAAGGAAACAAGTGTATGTACACGATTGTGATTCATGCAACCCATGTATATCCATATAACTAGTTTATCCTTAAGTTCATTAACTCCTCGTCTTCAATTAGTGCACCATTACTTCATTATTAATTCATTAAGAAGTAATAAAGAGTAGATAGATCATCAACACACAAGAAACATATCAACACATATGAACACCAGGATTACAGGTGGAAACCTAATGTGGGAGAAAACCACAGTGGTCATTGTCTTTGTCTTCTTCTTTTTATTATAACCACTACATAGGAATGCACCTGCAGAAGGCTATAACCTTCTTTCATTCTCCACTACCTACTAGAAGGGAGCTACAACCCCTTTTCTGAAGGTTGTTACCCTCATCTCCTTGGGGACCACTTTTCATAATGTTTCAAACTAGATCCACCTGTCAAACAAAAATAAAAAAAAACCAACTTATAGGCCACCTTTCATTAAATTTTTAAACTAGACCCATGTCAACCACAAACCCAAACAAACTGAAGCATTGAATCTAAGACATTGTCACACTGTAAATCAACTGAAATTGTGAAGTACCAATATACCAAATGCAGAAACCAACTAGAAACAATAAATATCAAATTGTGTACGTGACTATATTAAATAAAACCCACGTATATACGTTCTTTCTCTGTATAATGCATGTGTATAGTTCTTCGAATATTGAACACTTAAATCATTAATCATTGAATCATTCATAGACCATTTCACTAGCTTCGGATGAGAGAATCGATCACATATTTCTAAACCAATTATAGATCATACACTTTTGTGCCATTAAACTTGAATAATTCAACCAAGTCATTTCAAATAAAGACATTATTGATAGACATCAGCAAGTTAACCAATCATCAACTGTAAACATCAATTATCATATCAAACCCTAGTTTATGTATGCAACCTTCATAAGGAATATCAGCATATGTACGTGCTTACCATGCACAACACCCGCATATAGATCTTCACAAACTGAAAAATTATTTTGCAGAATATATACACAACCCTTCAAAATTGGATCTGTATATGTACGCAACTATGCCCAAACATACCTACATATGGCTCTGAAAACTTTCGTTGCAAACACAATTTCACTTCCGCATCCTTGATTGTTAATGCTACAAACTTCTGAATAAATTGTTTAGATCATAGCATCACAGTTTCCTGAATATTAAACATTTTCAGCAAGTAAATCAATTAATACATGCAAATATATTTTATATCCTTCATATTTGAGTCTTCTTATTGCTCCCCGGTGCACACTTGTTTCAGTTCAAATCATTCATAAACAACACAATACTTGCATGTCTAACACTTTGATCTCCAATGTCCTTATATAACTTTAGCCTTAGTCAATACCTTCAGCCAATCCCTTAGTAATGTTGTTGGTATTATTTGACAGGATCAAATAATTGTTTTCGCACTCATTACTATGGGCCAATACCATAGTAAAGACCCCTAGTATTCAAGTTACCATGATGCAGATTTTTTACGCGACTTTTCTTCACAATACCCATGTATGTATGTGACCCTTCTGCATAGTATCCATGTATGCATTCCCAAAATTCATATTCTACATCCATTTCTATCTGATTTTTCATGCCTTTGTCCATTATTTATGTAGCATTTGTTCCATCATGTCTAATCATCTTTTTATCCTAATGTTGACATTCTTATCAAGTAGGTTTCCATCAAGGACAACACATTATCCATAATTCCAACATGTATGATGTTCCTTATTTCAAATATGGAAGAATTTCTAACCAGCCAAACACCCCATAGAAGAATTATAGGAAGGGCATTGGCACCATCAATCTCTTTATTCATCATTCATATTTGTAGTAAATTCCCAACCCTATCACCTCTCCAAGCCAATTTATACCTAAACATATCTCTATTTATTTCTAGACCTAACCTACATATTCACATTTTTTGAAAAAAAAAGGATAGATTCAAGAAGAAAAAAACATAAACAGGATATTCTGGGTTGACACCACCCATTTTTCTATAAATTATACCAATTCAACACTTTATTATATAGATCTAGCCATTAAAAAAATAAAAATAGAAAATTCCTTTAAAGAAAAGTTGAACTTCCATAACGACCTCCACAAACATGTTGGCTCCCCTTTAGTGGTACACATGGAGTTGAATCCTAGTTTTGGACTATTAGAAACATAGTCCTTAGGGATTATGCTATTCTCTTGAGGAGGATTACAAAGAGTCACAAATGACGGTGAAGAGTCATTGGGATTCCAATAGACCTCTTGGAAAATGAATCCAAGGGTCAAAAGCAATGTATTTAATGAAATGTATTACACATTTTATCTTATTTTCTCTTTCATTCTCATGTGTCTAACATATGATTCTTAGACCATATAAATTCAACATTTGTCTCCCTTATCCTTTCATGACTTGACTTTAAAGTTATAATATACCCAACCCATTTGACGACCTCTTCCCTAACCAAACTTATATGTTTAGCAATCCTCCATTCCTAAATCCAAATTGAGGTAAGAATTTGACCAACAACCTAGTGAAGGTAGAATATGTCTCTCCATTTTAAGGACAAAAGAAAATTTTTTGAAAGCCTAAACCCTTGACCACAACATGCCCATGGTTCATCCCCCACTCTGACAATGTGAACAACCCCCACTTTCCTAGAAATCTACCTAACAAGAATTGGGAAGGTTGAAATAGTATCATTTCGAATAACGGAACCATAATTATTCTTATTTACTAGATTAAAAATCCACTTCTCCATTGAAGCTGTATTTATATTTTTCTAAATAATTAATGTCTCCATTATCCACTACATATAGTAAATATCCACACTCAGGTGCTTTAGCAAAAATATGAGGATTTTTCAATCCCCACCCACCCGAGTCCTTTAGTATAGCAAATCCATCCCATTTAACAATGTGGGAACCTTTATTTTCCCTATTGCATGTCCATAAGAATCTCACACTAATTTGCATGAGCTTTTCCAGTCCCCCTTTGGGTTTTAAGGTTAATGACATCTAGTAAATTTGGATGGCTTCTAATATCAATTTCACCAACATTAATCGACCACCTTTAGATCCATATAAAACTATAGACTATCATTCTATTTTCAAATTTTCCAATGAGCCATTCCAACACTAGATTTCTTCTTATTGTAGTCATTTGGCTTGTTGTCAAATCCAAGGTACTTCAATCCATTTTGTGAACCCATCTTTATAAGATAATTACTCTTCGTATAACTTTTTCTCTTCATCAAATGTGCCTTTAAAGGAAATAGTGGATTTTGTTGAATTTAACATCATTCTAGTAGCCAAGAAATAAATATCCTCTATGTCTGTTAACTTACATGCATCCCTCCTAGATCCATCACAGAATATCATCACATATTCAACAAACAAAAGGTGAGTTAGATATAAGGTTTCCCAAAATCTAACTCCTTTAAAACTCATCATCCTTTTAGCTTCAAGAAAATCCCTACTCACCCTTCTACCACAATAAGAAATAGTAGGGGTGATAGGGGACACCCATATTTTAACCATGTACCTAGTTTGATAGATCATGTAGCAACATCATTAATATATAAAAATGAAAAATAAGTGATGTAACGCATGACCTAATTTGACAAAATACAAACGAAAATAAATGTGGGTTAGCATCAACCTAATAAACAACCACCTAGTTCTATCATATGCCTTTGATAGATCAATTTTAACAATTATGGTTGGCATCCTTTTGAATTTTATACAGTGGAGAACCTATTTTTCCACCCCTAGAGCCTCATGTATTTATCTTCCATCTAAGAACCAAAAGTTTTACTAAGAGATGGTATCAAAAAATGGTGTCTTAACACTTCTAACAATATTTTTTGCAATGCCCACGGGGCTTTGGATTGACGGTGAATGGGTGCGTTGTTAAGGCACTCCTTGCGATAGGTCACCGGTTCAAATCCCCCGTGGGTACTTAGTTTAGTCTTAACGTAGAAAAAAAAAACAATATTTTTTGCAATTATTTTATAAAGTCAATTACAAATTAATACGGTTCTAAATTCTTCAAATGACCTTGCATTTTCTATTTTCATATCAAAGCTATGAAATTTAAAGGCTACAAATAATCTAAATTTAAATATGGAGTCCTAAATTGATTTGATCAATTCATAGAAACCCAAAATGGATTCAATGAAATAGGCATATGGTCTTGGAATTTTTTATCTTTTTTGAAGATGTGAAAAACTTTTATAGTTCTTCCTTAGTCACCTCTTCCACATTAACCTCATTAACCATGTCATTGATAAAGCTATTGAATAATTTTATCATCTTGACCACCTTATAAATAATAATGTTATATTCCTCACATAAATCCCCAAAGTGCTCTAATCCAAACTTCCCAATGTCAAAATCTAGTTTCTCTCTTTATCCTCACGATTATGCATCCTCCAAATTGTGTTAACATTTATCCTATGGTTTACAAAATGGTGAAAAAAATATAATTTACACACATTAGGCTAATATCTAAAGTTCCTTACATCCTCCACTCAATCTCTTTGGATTCTAGAAGCTTTCTCTTTTTGAGTTCTAAAGCATTGTTAACCTCCTTAACCTCCTCACTTTCAAAACCAAGCATCTCATCCTCATAATATTATTATAGTTGGGATTCAATATCAATGATATCCTTCTCATACTTATTCATATTTTTAGCAACCCATCCAATGGTCACTTTCTTAACTAGCTTGAGGTTTTTTCTATTGGTAACCAAGTCACTACTGAGAGGAGTGGGATGGGGTGGCGTGAATCAGTAGCGAGACTTATTATATAGTTATTATTCCTTTTTCCCAATTAAAAAAAATTAATTGAACCATTAATTGACCAACAACATAACATATAAATAGCATATATAACATGTAAACATCAACAAACCATAGCATAGGAATCAACACATATGAGAAGCACATATAAATCACGAGGACATAGGGATATTAGGAGGAAACCCATAAAGGGAGAAAACCACCATCTGGTTCTTCTTATTTTCTTAATCTTAATTTATAACATCATATACTGGCACCCACCAACATGCAAGCACTAACTTGAAATATATGCGAGCACCCACTCACTCCAAGCCACGACCTTGTGGAAGCACCCACACTATATGAAAACACGCATTTGCTGGAGGAACCGACCCCCAAATAGTTTCTTAGGAAACCACTTAAAGGAAGCCACTACTCCTTGATTAGTAATCCACCACTTTCCCTGAAGGCCCCAACCTTCAATAATCATTGTGGACCATGATTTCATACATTTTCACACTAGATCCATCCTCTCAAACTCTGCTCAATAATAACAACAACATACAAAAACAACCTCTTCGCTACTCAAACACACTCAGCAACACATTCTCACTAATAAACCCTAGCTCACTAACGATTTGTTCAATACATCTATAGCATCATATTTTTACTCAACAAAAGCTCATACATACATACTCTAGGAGAAACATACACAACCAATAGTTCACCAACACTATCAATCCTCTGCAACAACAACATAAGGCTCATACATGAAAACCCGAGTAGTAGCAATCTAACAATCAACAACACATAAAATATAAGAAACTAGAGTAATATGACTTAGTCATCACATCCTTCACTAATAACAATTTCATCATGGAATATTTGATCAATTTCAATATCATACAAAAACTCGTCAGCATCACTAGCAACATCTCAAACTTCTACAGTCTTAGCCAAGATACTAATAGTAGTCCCTTGCAATAGCATCTAAGGTAATGTTAACAATATCTAAACCACATATCAAAACCTTGGTAATTCCATAGTCATTTCAACACTAAAATTTTTTCATACACTTCATTACACAATATGGATCGATTCAAGGTTCAAACACACTAGATGTAGGCTTTTGGGATTTGCACTGAATAACATGCCCTTCATATATGATCATTTATATAACATCTTTGTGAACTTGATCCAATGTCCTCTATTTTGCTCCATATACATATCATCTGGAATTTTCTCATGAGCATAAAACATTACATGACAAGCTTCCAACGAACTTACACGGTGTTAAGAAATTTACTGCATAACATAAATAATTAATGAGAGGAATATAGATAAGAAAATAACCAGCAAAAACCATAAACACATAAACACAAATGTTTATCTAGGAAAACCCCAAATTCGAGGAAAAACCCAACCTAATAAGATCTCATTAGCATTGGCCAAAACCCTGGTCAATCCGACCAGGTGAGCCTTCACCTCTCACCTCCAAGTCTTGCTTTACAATGAAGTCCTTCCAGCCTTTTATAAGCTCCATTACATATGATACCACGGGCAGAATACTATGGGTTCACAATACCATGTGCCCCAAAACCATCATTGTTTAGCCTGGTCAACTTTGACATTATCCTAAGTCAATTTTACCTAACACATAGAACACGGTCATGCTGCCACAACTCAACGCGAGCTACTCACTGAACCACACTTACTGTTATGCACAGATCATACCACTACTTTGCCTCATGCATGGCCCCATATGCAGCATTCATTTGATCTATATATTAACTCTACCCCCACATAGGTTGTCATCGATCTCAGGCTATACGCATATTCTTGGATCACTCAACACACAGGTACAACCAAATCACACTACATGTAACCTCTGTATTTTCATATAGGTATCAAATAATTACATCTTCTACTCAAATTCTCTAAAACTCCAATCGAAAAAACTCAGATCAATCCATAACAGAATGATTATGAATTAGTTTCACATTCACTCGTCAAACCAGATAATCACATTAATTTGATTACACTTTGTTTTAGTGACCAATTCAAGTGCTCCAGGACTTAATCAAATCTTATCTTGGACCAAATCAATCAAATATTAAGTCAAGTCATAAGGACCAAATCAAAATGCTTCCATCACTCCAATTTCCTTGGGAATTTTCCATGGGAAGGCATGAGGTTTTTATTTTCCATAACCAAGACCGTGGATGCCAATTTACAAAGGCTAATCCTGTTTTTCGACATTGTTTACAAATTGGAAATCGAGTTTGTAAACACTAGTAAGCAGTTTCTAATTTCCGTTCGTAGCCTAATTTAGGTAAAACTTAAATGTATCCTTCCAAATATGTTGACACCCATCAGCACTGCATCATAGGATCTATAAATGCCATGACACCACCTACAACCCATGCATATACTAATATTTGAAGGTCATCGCCAATGCCAACACAACCATGTTGTTGGTAACAATCTCCCCCTTTAGCATTGATGGAAACCACAGCCACCAATAATTTCATCACCAACAAACACCACCATGTTGTTGCGAACAATCTCCCCTATTAGCATTGATGGCAACCACAACCACCAAAAGTTTCATCACCAACAAACACCCAATGATCTCTTCTCCTTCAGTTTTAATGCTGGCACATTTTACTATGTGTGGTTGATTTCTCTCTCTCCACTTTTGACATCAATGGAAAAGGGAAACTAGTTCTCTCTATATACCAAGATTACCATACATGTTTGACAAAACATTGATCCAATGAACCAACTCCAATTGTTCTCTTCGTAGTTTCCAACAATTTCTATATTATCTCTCCTTGAACATATGTTACAACATCTACAACCCTAGTTTCCACGTAGAACATATGAATTCTGAATATCATTTCAACTGCCAAACATAACACTATAAGCCATCGTATTTTCATCTAATCCCTTTGTCATATCAATAATGTACTACAATAGCACTAATGTCTTTATGGACATATCCAATCAGCCATCATGGATAGAATGTAAGCTTGGAAAAGTATCATATTCATCACAACCATGATCTTCAAAGGTTTTAATTATGAAGATACCAAAATTCACTCCTGCATTCCTTGCCTTTTTGCACAATCATACTATGAAACTTGTAAAAAATTGTGCTCCTGGTTTCCTCCTTAAACCAAATGAGTAAAGTAGAATTATTTACTTGAATAAATTACCTACTTCTAGTAAAGAGCTACAATTTTTTTTTTTTATTTAAGCATGGTACATCTTGGTTTCCCTTATTATCAACAACAAGATCCTTACCATATTCTAAAAAACTTATCTTGTTATCCCAACTCTTGTTGTTGCAAACCTCATAGTCTCATCAATGCTTATTATACTTGTATAGGGTTGTTCATTATAGTCCATCTCATTTTCTTTCACATACTTAGCCCTCATAACCTCACCATAATTGGAATTATATTTTTGCCAAGATGCATCTCAAATGGGCTATCCATGAGACAAAAGTTCATCATTGAATCTTGATTTCTCACAAAAACATATTGCTTATGACTTTTCATTCACTTTTGCAATTATGGAAATAGAGTTTCCTAAGCACAATTTCTACCTTGATCATTATTGGCTTTGTCTATGTGGATAGCATCAATAGATTCTTGAAGTTCTATACACAAACAATTCCAGGAAGTAACAAACTCATAAGAAACTAATTTATCCATTAATGAAAAAGGTATTATAGAATTTATGTGAAGTTTGCTTATGTTACTTAGTGCAATGGATCGAAAAGATTGCAAATAACATAAACACATAAGCAAATTGAAACATAATAAAACATCTTGTCTTTGAGGTTTCTGTGAGTTTCAATATTGTTTAGATTATCTTCCAGATACATCGCATAAGGATTCTTTTTCATCGACATTTTGATGAAAAAGAATCATTATGCGATGTATCTAGAATATAATCTAAATAATAAAACATATCAACACATCAACAATTTGATAACGGAGTTCACCAAAATTCCTGGTTACCTCTTCGAGTCCTTAGCTTCCAGTGTGACTGCTTTATTAGTGTTCACAATGCTTTTATAGACATGAGCTCAAAAATAGAGACTCAAATGAGAAAAAATATCTCACCATTGCGTTCAACTCAAAATTTTGAGTTAAACAAGTATAAACTTGCCTATATTTGGCCTCTGTGACCTCCAGACCCCCTGGAGAAATCCAAAACCGCCTCTTCCTTCTGCAAAACCACTTTGGTCTGCACAATACCACCTTGGTCTACGTGTTGGTGGTTTGACTGGTTCAGCACCTGCATAAACCTTAAACAAAGTTTTGGTGGCTTGGCTTACCAAGCTCTGCCCTTGGCATTGTGGTTAGCCCAAAGGTGTGAAGGCATTGATATATAATGTTGGAGGTCGGTGCGTACTCGACACGCCTGCCCGACACTCCGGCGTTTTGATATGGATTAATATTCATACATAGCAACATATATCCACGTGAAACTTTGGTGGCATATATCTCTGCACTCTGTTGGCTTACACATGGGATATATGGTTATATATACCATATGTAGTTATCTGTTGCGGTGGATGTGGGATAATTCCAAAACAAACTAAGGGGTCCGGTGGCTGTGGGGTTGACCCCATCCGTCGGCCCTTTTTTCTGGCACCTCCAATCCCACAACCATAAATACAAAGTCAACCACAATCTTAACAAGAACCATCGTAGTCCATCTGGTGCGACCCCTCTGCCAAAAACTCATTCTTTTGGGAGGTCAGGGATTCGATCCTCCCTGATCCCCAAAATTTTGGAAAATAGGTGATATCGTGAAAATTTTTGGCTACCATGTGTCAGCACCAGATTGGCCCATATCAAACAATTAGAATCTTCCACATCACCTCCTCTACTGACATCATCTAGGACCCATGGCTCATTCTCGAGTTGACACGTGTACTTGCTAACATAGGCGTTGACCTGGTTTACTGTTGACCTTTAACTTTTTTGTCATTTGTCCTAATTTTCCCAAAAACTTTTACTGGGCCTAACTTCTTCATCTGGACTCGGATTTACGTGCCATTCACACTGTTGGAATCATATCGACAAGCACATCGACTGGAGTCTACTTTCAACTGCATTTGGAGACTTTGATTTGGAGGCAAAAATGGATCCATTTCAGATCACTCCTCCCCACTGGAAGCTTTTGTACCACCAAAAGTTGGTTTTAGTTGTTGAACAAGTGAGGATATGCTTCCATCACTTTTCCAATCTCTATCCATCATGCTTTACTTGGATTTGTACCTTTGAGTCCCACTTGAAGATACTCAAAACTTCCTCGCCACGAAGTCCTTATCCTCCTCTCAAGAACTGTATCCTCTTATAGCTCATTGAGATACTTGGGCAAAAAATATTCAATGGAAGGTAACTGACCTTGATCTTCGGGATCTTCAACCAAAGAAGGCTCATACAATCACAAGTTTTCAACATTTACGATGGAATAGATCTTCATATAAGCTGGTAGATCTAGGCGGAAATCATTTTCACCAATTTTGTCAAGTATTTTGAAAGGACCATATCTAATTTGTTTCAACTTCTTACCTTCCCCTTGCAATCTTTGCTGATGTACAACCAAACTTAATCACCAACTTGAAAACTATCCTCAACTCGATGCTTGTCATGCCACGTCTTCTACTTTTCTTGGCTTCTTTCCAGCTGTTCCTGTACTGCCTGGTGAATTTCCTGGACTTGTTCAATGAACTTGGTTGCTTTGTCCACATCACTGTGTCCATCAACTACTATGTCTTCTTCTACTTTTCTTGGCTTCTTTCCAGCTGTTCCTGTACTGCCTGGTGAATTTCCTGGACTTGTTCAATGAACTTGGTTGCTTTGTCCACATCACTGTGTCCATCAACTACTATGTCTTTACCAAAGACAAAATCCAAGGGAGACTTTGGTATAAAACCAAAGCAAGTCTCAAAAGGAGATCTATGAGTAGAACAATGTTTTGCATGGTTGTAACCATGCTAAAAATAACACAAATGGTCATCCCAAATTTTGGGATGCTTGTTGCAATATCCTCGAAGCAACTATATCACTGTCATGTTGACCACTTTTGTCTGACCATCTTTTTGCAGATGAAATGTTGTTCTCTTCCTTAATTTTGTGTCCATTAACTCCCATTGACTTGACCAAAATTTCCCGACAAATAGAGAATCTCGATCGGATACAATAGAAGTGGGTAACCCAAAATGAACCCATACATTTTGAAAGAACAGCTTTGCAGTTTATTCAGTTGTGACCTGTTTATTACATGGTGTCAAAATACACCTTACTAAACCTATTCACAACTACATACAAATAATCATGACCCTTTCTAGACTTTGGCTATCCCACAACAAAATCCATGGATACACTTTCCCAAGGATGAGAAGGAATTGGAAGTAGAGTATACAAGCCTAATTTTCTACTACTTGTCTTGCTTGTAGCACACATAGTACATCCTTTAATATATCTAGAAACTGTCTCCTTCATTCATGGGCAATACCAGAATCTTTGCAATTGTGCAATTGTTTTATTTACACCAAAATGACTTGATATGAGAGAAGTATGTGCTTCTTGAATTATATTAACTCTTTCAGTTTGTGGAATTCATAACTTTCCCAAATGATATAAGAGTTTGTCCTTTATGAAATAATTCAATTCTTTTATCTACTTACCATGACTTAAAGTTGCATATACATCCTTAAAATCTATGTCTTGAGCATATTGTTCAATGTAACTTTCATGAATTATTGAATTATGCTTAAGTATTGTGGATGATTTATAATTGGTCTTGATAACATGTCTGCAACCTTATTATGTATGTCCTTCTTATATCTGATACAAGATGAAATTGTTGTAGAAAACCCATCCATTGATAGTGTCTTGATTGTTGCAATTTAGTTTGTGAGTGTAAATATTGAAGTGGTTGATGATCTATGTGTATGATTGTTTATTTACCCATTAAGTAATGTTTCCACTTTTTAACACTCTAAACTAATGCATACAATTCTTTATCATATGTAGGATAGTTAACTATTGTTGATGTGAATGTCTCAGAATGAAAGCATATAGGCTTTCTATGTTGCATCAACACTACCCCCATGGCATATTCACTTGCATCTGTCTCGATCTCAAATGGATGTTGAATATCTGCCAGTGCTAGTAGTGGCATTGTATTGATCCTTTCTTTCAATGTGTTGAAGACTTTTTGTTGTTTTCCTCCCCACTAAAACACCTATTTCACACTTGTAAAAGCATGTAAAGGAGTTGCAATCAAAGAAAAGTTAGAAATAAATTGTCTCCAATATTGTGCTGCCCCTAAGAAACTTCTAACTTCTGTAGCAGTATTGGGCTTAGGTCAATTTACAGTGACTTCAACCTTAGAGGGATCTATCTTCAATTCTCCACACCCTATAATATAACCCAAATAATTCAAAGATGTTCAGCCAAATTCACATTTTTACAGTTTTACATAGAGATTTTCTCTTTTCAAAACATCTAAAACTTGCTTTACATGCTTTACATGTTCATCCCATGTTATACTAAAAACAAGAATATCATCTATATAGACTATTACAAAATCATCAATGAATGGTCTAAATACATCATTCATGACTCGCATGAATTTAGCTAGAGCATTAGTTAAGCCAAAAGGCATAACCATCCATTCATAGAGTCCTTTCTTTGTTTTGAAAGCAATCTTCCATACATCCTATTCTGCAACTTTGATCTGATGGTAGCTGCTTCGCAAGTGCCATTTAGAGAAGTAAACTACATCTTTTAACTGTTCTAACAAATCATCAATACGAGGAAGAGGATAACGATTCTTTATTGTGATTTTATTTAATGCTATAAAATCAATGCATATTCTCCATGAACCATCTTTCTTTCGCACTAACACAAAAGGTGATCCGCACGGTGATGTTCTTGGTTGAATAAACCCTTGATCAAGCAACTCATGTACCTGCTTCTTTATCTCTGCATTCTGTAGAGCAGATAACCTGTACATCCCCATGTTAGGTACTGGAGCGTCTTGCTACAAATAAATCTCATGTTCTATCTCTCACTTGGGTGGAAGCCCTTTAGGCTCTCGAAACAGAATATCATAATTGGAAACAACTTTAACTATATCTTCTTTCTATTTAGGATTACAACCTTGGAAAGCATCAGATTTATCAATATCCTTTGCTTTTACAATCATAGTAAAAATTGTTTACTTGAATTTACAATTCTTTTCATCTGTCCTAAATTTATGAGAGAGAAGTTATCTTTGAGTTTATAAACTCTTACAATATATTCAATTCCATCCTTAGTGAGTTGATACTTATTTTCAATTCGATAGAAGATAGCATTTCTATCGTACAAGTATGGACTTCCTAATACATTTCCACATATGTCCAATGGGACTGTGTCTAACTCAACCTCATCTACAAATTTTGACCCAATAGAAAAATGAAGTTTACATTGTTTCGTAACTTGTAGCTTAGTTTTATCACACACCAAACCTAGTGGATATGGTTTTTTATGAGGTTTTGTTTCTAGACCCAACTTCTTTACAATTGCTTCAGAATCAAATTAACTTGTGAACCATTATCAAATAAAGTATCAGTTTTAGTATGCTTGGAAATGACTCTAATGTGAAATAACTCATTTATTTTCCTCTCACCATTATCATTATCAACAGAATGTGAAGAAGTACTTGTATATGCTTTAAAATCTTTACCTTTTATACCTGTAGCTATAATAATTGTCTCGTCACCTGAATCTGATCCCAAGTCCTTTTGAATAGCAACAACATTCTTCTACTCCTTACTCCCAAACTTCTTAGGTTTCAATCCCGGATGCAATGACCAGTAGAATGTGTCTCATTATGGCCTTCCTTCTTACAATGAGTGCATTAAGGTTTATCTTTCTTCACAGTGTTCGTTTTCTTCTCCTTCCATTTAAGTTTCTTCTTGTATTTATTCTTCTTTCAATAGGTTTGGATGATTTCCCAATATCATGGGTTACATTTTTTCCTCTAGCTTCTAGATGAGTTTCTTGAACCAATACATCATCTAAGCTAGTTGGATTAAACATAAGTATAGTATGCCTCAAATAACTATGAAGACCACCAATGTATTTCAACAATGTCTCTGGTGAGTCCAATGATATACCTAATGTTAAAGCTCTTTTACGAAATTCCTGAGTATAACTTTGAACACTTTGACCTTTTAATTGACATAGTGCTTGCCAAATCATCATTTCTTGTTGAATATAAGCCAAAGGATAAAATTTCTTCTTAATAGCATAAACAAATTCATTCCAAGTTGAAATGATTTTACCATTCTTTTTTAGATATGTTTGTGTCTTTCCTTCCCACCATACAAGTGCGGTTCCTCCAAGTCGAAGGCTAGCAAGCTGGGTCTTCTTCCTTTCTGAAACAAATTTTTGCACCCTGCAATACACTTCAATTTGCCTTATCCAATTATCAAGCTTTTCAGCGTTAAGTTCTCCATCAGAAATCGGGAAATCAAATTTTACATCTAATTTGATCAAAGAGGATTTCTTCTTTTTCTTCTTAGAAGGACTAGATTTATGAGAAGACGATGATGATGATGATGATGATGGTGATGATGGAGGAGATGGTGGAGGAACCATTTCTCCCTTTCCCTTACTTTATTGATCTTTAGGTGATGAAGTGCCTTCTTCTTTGTTCTTCTTAAACTTGCAATACATCTCTTCCACCATTGCGTGTATCATCATGAAACTATCCAAAAATTGAGATTTTGATCTGAGTGGGGTTTCATTCGTCATCCTTCTTTGTGGAAAGACCATTCTAATCTCTGGATTCGCCTCAACAATTTCACCTTCACCTCGTTCGAGCCTTAACCTAGTAAGCATTCAAATCTTCACATAATCTTGTCAGACATTAAAAACCTTATTGCTCTGATACCACTTGATCTATTAATGAAAAAGGTATTATAGACTTTATGTGAAGTTTTCTTATGTTAATTAGTGCAATGGATCAAAAAGATTGCAAATAACATAAACACATAAGTAAATTGAAACATAATCAAACATATCAACACAACAAAAATTTGATAACAGAGTTCACCAAACTTCCTCGCTACCTCTTTGGGTCCTTCGCTTCTAGTGTGACCACTTTATTAGTCTTAAAAATGCTTTTACAGATGTGAGCTCAAGAAAAGAGACTCAAATGAGAAAAAGGATCTTACCATTGCGTTCAACTCGAAATTTCGAGTCAAACGTGTATAAACTTTCCCATATTTGGCCTCTGTGACCTCCAGACCCCCTGGAGAAATCTAAAACCATCTCTGCCCTCAGTGAAACCACTTATGTCTGCACAATACCACCTCGGTCTGCATGCTAGTGGTTTGACTTGTTTGGCACCTACATAAACCTTAAACAAAGTTTTGGTGGCTTGGTTTACCAAGCTCTGCCCTTGGCATTGTGGTTAGCCCGAAGGTATGAATGTGTTGATATATAATGTTGGAGGTCGGCGGGTCGAAACCCCCACCCTACACTCCGGTGTTTTGATATGGATTAATATTCATACATAGAAACATATATTCACATGAAACTTTGGTGGAATATATCTTTGCGCTCCATTGGCTTATACATTGATCCAAGATGTTTTTCTTATAGATGTGTTAAATAATTACATGCATAAATTGTAACTTAACATAGAAAACTTAATGTGCACATGAGAGAAGAGGAAAAACACATAAAGCATGAAAGAAGACAACAAGACTTGATAACGGAGTTTGTCTGACTTCGACTACGTCTCCGGGCGCATTCATAAAATGAATTTAAATATAAATTTGCTGGCAGATTTTCCAAAGTTGATGGTTGGCTGAGTTGGTTAAGGATTTGGTTAATATGGAGGAGGTCGAGCGATCAAACCCCACCTCCTCCCTTTTTTTATACATCACAAAGAAATCCTTTTTAATTAAAATATTGGTTGGGCTAGGCCCACCTTGGGCGGCCCACCCACCATACCCACCTCTAGTTCTGACTCACTCCGTGCATTATTTTAAGTGGTTGTTGCGTGTTTCTTTAGGCGTGGTTGGGTCCATGCCCCAAGGGCCAGCCACCACACTATATATTATATATCTATCTATTATCTATCCTAATCTATATATATATATATTATATATATAATATATTAATATATATATATATCTATAAATTATATATATATATATATATATATTTATATATCTTATATTATATTATATATTATATATATTAATAATATATATATTATATATATATATATATATATATATTATATATTGAACATGTTGTGGGTTTTGGGGTGGTGGGGGTATGGTGCCCCCGTTTGTTTAATTGTTGTTCCAATGGGAGGGGTAGGATCATGGCCACCTCCACAATACACATTTTTACTGGTTACAGTTGGGTTGGCAGGTTCTGGCTTCCACTTATATCTATATATTATATATTATATATATTATATATATATAATAATAATTATTATATATTATATATATATATATATATAATTTTATATAATTATATATTATATATATAATTATATATATAATATATAATATATATATTTGTTGAAATAAAACAAAGTGTGCATTTTTGGAAATTTAGTTTTTGACCGAAGGAGTCGTTTTAACCAGGAAACGATTTCACCTGGAATCTAGCTGGAGTTGACCAGATTACGTCCGCCAGAAAAGTTCAAATTGTGTCCTTGTTAATCCTACCCAGTGAGAAAAAAGTCAACCCAACTTTGACTACTTTTATCTCCTTCATCTAGACTCGGATTGGAGTGTCATTCACACAGTTGGATGTAGGGTGATGAGCACTTTGATCTGATGTCAAGTTCATTGTCTTTCTACCACTTTGAATTTTGAGCCTTTTCCATGCCACTAGTGTCTAGAGATCCACCTAGATCATACATGGGATATATAGTTATATATACCATATGTGGTTGTTTGTTGCGGTGGATGTGGAATAATTCCAGAACAAACTAAGGGGTCCAGTGGCTGTGGGGTTGACCTCAGCCGTCGGCCCTTTTTTCTGGTGCCTCCAATCCTGCAACCATAAATACAAAGTCATCCGCAATCTTCAAAAGGACCACTGTAGCTCGTCCAATGCAGCCCCTCGAGCGAAAACTCAGTCTTCCGGGAGGTCAGGGATTTGATCCTCCCTGATCCCCAAAATTTTGGAAAATAGGTGATATTGGGCAAAATCTAGGCTACCACGTGTCAGCATCAGATTGGCCCATATCAACCAATCAGAGTCTGCCACATCACCTCCTCTACTGACATCATCCAGGACCCATGGCTCATTCCCAGATTGACACGTGTCCTTGCTAATGTAGGCATTGACCTGGTTGACCATTGATCATTGACCGTTGACCTTTGAATTTTTTTCATTTGCCCTAATTTTCCCAAAAACGTTGACCGTTCCTAACTTCCTCATCTAAACTCGAATTTATGGACCATTCGAATCGTATCGACGAGAACTTCGACTTGATTCTACTTTCCACTGCATTTGAAGAATTTGATCTGGAGGCAAAACTGGATCCATTTTGGATCACAACCATGGCCTTCAAAGGTTTTAATTATGAAGATACCAAAACTCACTCCTGCATTCCTTGCCTTTCTGCACATTCCTGTTATGAAACTTGTAAAAAATTGTGCTCCTAGTTTCCTCCTTGAACCAAATGGGTAAAGTAGAATTCTTTACTTGAATAAATTACCTACTTCTAGTAAAGAGCTACAAATTTTTTTGTTGATTTAAGCGTGGTACATCTTGGTTTCCCTTATTATCAACAACAAGATCCTTACCATATTCTAAAAAACCTATCTTGTTATCCCAACTCTTGTTGTTGCAAACCTCATAGTCTCATCAATGCTTATTATAGTTGTACAAGGTTATTCATTATAGTCCATCTCATTTTCCTTCACATACATAACCCTCATAACCTCACCAATATGCCATTATATTTTTGCCAAGATGCATCTCAAATGAGCTATCCATGAGACAAAGGTTCATCACTGAATCTCGATTTCTCACAAAAACATATTGCATATGACTTTTCATTCGATTTTGAAATTATGGCAATAGAGTTTCCTGAGCACAAATTCTACCTTGATCATTATTGGCTTCATCTCTGTGGATAGCATCAATAGCTTCTTGAAGTTCTAGACACAAACAATTCCAGGAAGTAACAAACTCATAGGAAACTAATGTATCACAATCCCAACCAATAGTTGATAACATATGTAAAAAACATCATATCACACCAAGCCAGATATGCTAGATCGATCCACAGAGAAAAATGTCTTCAATCTATTGTAATCGGTCTTATGCCATAACAAGGGTAAAATAACAAGACAATTAAATGCTCATACAATGTCCAAATTACATGTTACATGTCATTATTTACATTACACACAAGAGATTACATTATGCCACAAAATCACACAAAATCCAATCCAGAGGTAACTCCACTTGTACTTGATCACACACTAAGTCAAGTAGAAATTGCAAGAAATTTGTTACTTCTAATGAAATCAAACCCAAATCAAGAGATGGGAATTTCTTCTACTATTATGTGTAAAGGAAAATACATGATAGAAACACATGCAATGACATGAAACCATCCAAACAGGAACACAATGATTTTACAGGGGAACCCAACTGGGAAAAACCCCTTCAGTACTTTGCATTAATTCATATGAGAGAGAGAAACAATTATAATGTCTTGTTTCACACACAGCCTGCACTGTAAAATTGTTCTCCTACTTCCTAACCTTCTCAGGCCAACACTTAGTGAATTCAAGCCTCATCCAAACTCCTCTTTCCTTACACAATCCTAGAGGAATTAAGCTTCTAAAAAATAAGGAAATCCCATATTTCCTTGCACAAATCCTAGGGGAATTGATCACATGCTTAGTGAAAAATAATTGTACTCTCAACAGTATACAATTATAAATAGAAATGTTCCTTTTCCATCCACTCAACGAGGAAATTTGAATTCCATACATGACTAGGTCTATTTTTAGTTAATTGGCTAGTTAACTAAGAGATTAGTGAATTAACGATAATCCTAACTACTTAACTGACCTTCAATCAACTCAATTAATGACTAGAGCTCAGTTAACTAAGAACAACTAACAATAAGTCAACTATATTTTTATATCTTAGCAATCAACTCATGCACAACTCTACCTCTAGCCTACAAACTCAAATTTACTTACTTAACTAGGAGACAAGGCCATGTCACTCTAGCTAACTACAATCCAAGTCATCTTGTTGATGTGGAAAATCAATTTTTCTCCATTTAACTAAGGAACTAGCCAAATGAAGTCTTTTCTTTCTACAATTTCAACACTCCCTCTTATTAAGAAAATGGTTTTGCACAACCCCAAACATTCTCCTGTAGGAATGTACTATAACAAGACTCCCTCTCACTATTGTTGTTGCTACTATAAAAACTACAACTGAGAAGTATCTGAAATATTAAATCAACTATATCTATGAGTTGCAACTTTCTCCTAAGCATCAGACTGCTACTATTCTTTACACGGTCTACTGGGAAAGCTGCATTGTTGTTGATTCTGCATTGTTCCTCTTGCATTGGTATCAATACTGCTTTGTGCTCCTCAGCATCTGATTGCAACTAGTCTACAACTATCGCTCAAGATATGAATGCATCAATTGACATTGATCCTTCTGCTACTAAATATTGTAGGCCCCTGTAGCAAGGGTGATGATCCATGAGAAGAGTGTATTGCAATTGTTACTTCTCTCCTATGGAACCTACCCAAATCTTTGCAACTATGGGATTAAGGCTCTACATCTCCCCACCTCACTCTTAGAGGTATAGTTGCATGTATCATGAAATCTACCTCTAGCTTGTAGAGATTTTTCACTCTAACTCCAATATGTTTCACTTGTCCAAAAGAAACATGCTTCAGAAAATATTTGCCCTTCTAAACACCACATCATAACCTTTATCCTCCAATAAAGCTACAAAAACCAAATTTTTCTTCAGCTCAGGTACATACATTACATTTTTCAAGTGAAGATGGGAGCCTGACTCCCTCTTAAAGGTGATAGTACCAATTCCTTTGGTACTATACCTCCCGTCACTTCAAATTCTATGTCGAATTTGAGATCCTTCTCCTCTAAGCTACTGAATAATTCTGTGTTTCTTGTTATATGATATGAGGCCCCAGAATCTAGGTACCACTCACTCCCTCTTATTGTGCTTGACATGCAAACAAAGATAATTAAATATAAGTCGAATTGAGATCTAGATCATCTCCTCCTGCTCCTACTGCAGGCTCCTAGCTGGATTTCTTGTGTGGAAACTTGGTTGCATATTGTCTGTATTCATGGAAGTGAAAACATTTTATTTGTTGAGTTCGTTCTTCTTATCATTTTTATGGCTGGAATCTACCTCACCTTGGGCCTTATTTCCCTTGGAATTATTTCCTTTACAACTAGATCACAATCGTCTTCCTCATCTACAATGGATGTGACACCATCTCTAGTGTTTCTTTCGATCTCCTTGTGCACTAAATCAAACCAAAGTCACTCCCAATCCAGTAGCTTGTCTCTTCCATTAACTGAATCCTGATAGTTGTGCCATTATTTTGAAAGGGAAAGGAGTGCTAATCTCACAAGTTCAGATGATGGCACATTTTCTCCTATACTTGATAGGTATTGAGGAATGGCTTTATTTTTCTACATTTGAATGCTCCAGAGTTTATCTCTCAATGTCAATTTCTTGGCATCATTGTTTCTCTGGAAGAGATATGTCAGAGTTTTCCATAGTGCAAAAGGAATCTCCTTTCCATGCAAGTTTAAAACCACGTGATCTACACCAAAAACTATGAAAATCAAAATTTGTTTGAGAGGATATTTGGAACAAGGTTTCTATGTAGTCTTTTAAGGCACTTATACCATGTAGAAATTGCAAGAAAATTTCTATTGCTAATGAAATCAAGAGGCAAAACATTCTTCTATTATTTGGTGCAAAGGAAAACACATGATAGAAACATATGCAATGACATGCAACCATCAAAACACAAGGAACACAATGATTTTACAAGGGAACCCACCTGGGAAAATCCCTCCGCTGCTTTGCATTAATTAAAATGAGAAAGAGAAACAATTAAATGTCTTTCTTCACACATGAAGCATACCTTGCACTATAAAATTTTTCTCTTGCTTCCTGGCCTAATATGGCCAACATTTAGCCAATTTAAGCCCCAACCAACCTCCTATTTCCTTACCAGACCTATAGGAATTAATCTCCTCAGAAATAGGGAAATTCCCTATTTCCTTGAGAAAATAGAAGGGGAATTGATCACCTTCTTAGTGAAAAATCATTGTACACTCAACAGTATACAATTATAAATACAAATGTTCCTTTTCCATCCAGTCAATTAGGCAATTCGAATTTCATGCATGACTAGGTCTACTTTTAGTTGATTTGCTAGTTAATAGAGAGATCAATGAGTTAACAATAGTCATAACTACTCAATTGACTCAACTAATGACTTGAGATTAGTTAACTAAGCTCAACTAACAATAACTCAAGTAGATTGTTATATCTTAGCAATCAACTCATGCACAACTCTACTTCTAACCTACAAACTCAAATTTATTGACTTAACTAGTAGGCAAGGCTAGGTCACTCTAGCTAATTGCAATCCAAGTCATCCTATTGATGTGGAAAATCAGATTTTCTCCATTTGACTAAGGCACTAATTAAATAGAGCCTTTTCTTGCTACACATTCAATAAGTCAGAACAAGATAAGCAATATGAAATCGATCCAAAGAAAAATTACACCTTTATAACGAGTTGTGCAACGAACCACCATCACACCTTAGTCGCATAGAAATTAGATGTGCAAGTTGTGCTAGATCGTATTCAAAAGGAATCATCATTCAAAAAGAATCAAAATTGTGCCTTCATCATATCATAGCCACCAGTGCACTAGAGAATTCTAACCCAAAGAGATGCATCCAATAGATAGGTCATATACCAAACTCCTTGTGCCAAAAGAATGTTGCATAGATTGAATGATAGACATCACTTGATCAAAACCTTTGCTCACAAGATCAAGGCATATGAGGGTTTGGCCTACACAATTATTACCAAAAATTACTCCAAAATAGACATAAATAAATAATTATTCTAGTCATGTGATTACACCATCATGTGATTAATTAGAAAAATTTAAGGTATCCACCATGTTGTCCCTTTGGCCTCATACTGCCAATCCCAACACACTCTCAAATACTCATCAATTGCTAATCCACCGGAAGCATTTGTTAAGATCTCCCTAAAATTGTGTCATTTCTTCATTGTTTTATAAGAATAATCTCCATGCCATTGAAAACTCCCCCCTAAGTGATTTTACATTATATTGTTGTTGATTTTCATCTTTTCTCAAGATTCTACTAGATGTGTAGCTCCCCTTGAGCTCATGCATTCTCTTTTGGTGCTTCAAACTTTTCCTAGGACCTATAGCAATCAAATGCACAATTATGCATTTTCTTTTCTTTCATGTTTTCATCTGACTCATTTGGCTTCTTGGATCCATCTTCTACTGAAAAAAATTTGAGGATCTACTCCTCATGAGTAAATTAATGTTTTGCAAGCCACTAGCTAAAACATTACGGACAATATATCCTTTCTTGAAATTATTTGGATATCCATTAGATTTAAATTTTTGCAGCTCATCTTTTCTTTTCTAGACTTTAGTAAGTTAATATTTGATAGGATCTTCTTTTCTCTTCCAAACCTTCTTTGTCTTCAATGGTTGGGTTGCTTAATTTGTAAGCATCATCCTATCATAGTTGCAAACTAATTCCTTGTGGCCAAGTTTTCCACACTTGAAATGATTGTTATTCAACAACCTTTATTTTCTTGTAAAGTATTCACATTCCATTGCCTAATGCCACAAAACCATTACGAGAAAAACAATAAACTGTAAATAAACATTGATATCTTGTCTTCTAATTCATCAGACCATGAGAAGGATACTACCTTGATTTCTTCTTTTCTCCTCTTTAATGTTGTTTCCTTTTGTGACCTTGATCTACTTGTATTTGGTTTTTTTGTTGGTGGATTCTTATCTTCATTGAATTTCCTTGTTACTTATTCTTATGACTTCCTTTGACTTCATTATTAGTAGAATTATGATTTCATGCAACATGACTATCTATTGCTTCCTATTTTCCTTTCATGGAGCATGATTCTTCTTGGAAACCCAAACTTGTCTTGATGAGTGGGTATCTTTCACTACCGTGATTCTCATCCAAGATCTTGATACTCTTCTCCATCTTTTGATATCAAGATAGCTAGTTGTTAACTCTTTCTAGGTCATATCTCAATGAGGTTATCTCTCGACTTCTAGTCTTACACAATCAACTTCATGATCCTTCAAATGATTTACCAACATTTCATTTATACTATTGACTTGCTCTTACTATCCCGAAGAGTCTTGATCAGCTATTATTGAATATTGCAACTTCTTAAGGTCAGATTCATCATGAGAGAATCAGGGTCCTTCAAAATTCTATGGGACTTGAAATTCTCCTTCTCCATACATACTTTGTAGCTTGTCCAACATTTATTTTCTTGTTTCACAATGCCTTAGATTATCAAAGTCAAGTTCTGTTGATGCCTCTAAAATCGTAGCACTAACATTGAGGGATAACCACCTAGTTCGGACCTTAGTACAACTCCTTTTCCATTTTGGATGGTGGCTCTGACTAGATATTATGGGACCAGATTCCCAATAATGTGTGGTTTAATGAATGAGTGTTTAAAAATGTATATCAAAGATGGTATATGGTTTTATCTATGACTTTAAAATATACAAATATACCTAAATAACCCTGGTAAGCTTATAACAATGCGATTTCTGATAATTCCTAGTAGACAAAAAATCATATAGATGATTAGGTTATCTATAGGAAGATGCATTTGAATAATGATTACTTTGTTTCAGAAATTAAACAAAGTAATTATAAAAACATATCGCATGACATGGCAATATATTGCTGACATATATCTCTGATTTATGACAATTCTAAACCATTCAAACTAACTCAATATAGAATTGCTTGAAGCGTATTAATACATCAACAATAGAAAATTAAATGAAATGCTAATTAAATCAAGGCAAAAGAATAGTGATAAAAATACCACATGCGATTGAGTCTTGATATGTAAATAACATTCTAGTTCCACCTCTTTATTCCAGAAACTTTAAGAAGATACAAAAATGTAGGTCTTGAAAAAGTTCTTTCACAAAAATCTGAAACCTTGATCCACTGCTCATAAAAAAATAAATTTAGAAGTGCAAAAGTGCAACCTCTCAAGTCGAGTTTTTGTACAAATTGAGGACCCTTTCCTCAATAACATGAAAGGGTTTATATAATAGAATTAAAACAAATTGTCAACAAAAATCGCTTAGATTTTTTGAAACTGAAAGCATTAAAATCTGGGATTTGTATCTATTTCTTTTCCTGTATCTGCAACTGGCAAATTGAGAGCATCCTTTAAATTTCTAGAGGATGAATCATCCTGGAATGTAGTTGTCTTGTATACATGGTGTCTGAAAGATCAGGCACCATGCGATCAACAACATGGGTAAGGCATTTGATGGTCATCTGTTGACTATGCAACTTGACTAAAAAGGACCAGTAAGCATCCAAGGTGAGGCTTTGAACTCTACTGAGTTATTCATCTTTAGCGGCCAAATCCCGCTTCCATTGATTTCCTAAGACTTTCGCTTTCGGAAGCTTCCTTGGAGAACAATCAGAAATTAAATTTGCTTCATATAAATTATCATTTATCGGCTCAATCACATTGTTCATTGTAGCCTTGGCTCTAGAAGTAGCCCTTTCTGCCTTTATTAGCTGTGTTTCCCATTTCGGAAATAATATTTCTTTATGTGATTCTTCAATTTTTGGTAGGTTAGCAGCTTTTCCTTCCGTTGTGCTTTTCCATGAGAGGAAATTTGTGACCTTGTCATTTGCGTTCTCAAATTATAGTCTGGTATTGACTGCTTGATCAATCAATGATGTTGTTATGATGCATAATGGATCGACAAGAGATATTTTATTGCAAAGTAGATTGAGCTATTTTGATAAGGCCTTACTTGCTTCTAGGGCTTCCTTTTTAAATTCTTTGACCTTAGGATTGTCTCTAAACTGTTTTATTTATAGTTGAAGTTGTGAGATCTCCTCCTCTTTAGCTTTCATTCCTTGTTGATGTGCCAATTGAAGTTGTTCGAGCTGTCGAGACAACTGTTGTTGCTTTTCGATGGCATGTTGGTCAATCTTTTGTTTCTTCAGGTTTAATTGCACTTTAAGTTGTTCATTCTTTATCTTTTCTTCTGCCATCTGTTACTCAAGCCGATGAATTTTTTGTTTTTCTACTGTTTTTTTCTCTTCAAGTTCAGTAATCCTTTGATTTTTTTCTTTGATAAATAGATTAACTTCAGTGGCCTTATCACTTGTTGTAGATGTATATGCCCCTGAAAATTGGGACAACTTAGTTAAGTCCTCAAAAGGATTGACCTCTGAATCCTTCCATATTACATTCATAAATTCCAATTGAGGAGTTACAGATGATGTCTGATCAATTATCCACTTTTTTCTTTGTCTTTTGACTACAGCCCTATGATTTGGGCTATAAAATACATCCAAAGAAGGTATTTCCTCAATATTTAATGTGACTTCTCTTGAAGGAGTTTTAGGTATTATTTCAACCTCTATCTGAGCCATGACTGTACTAGGTGTCTCCTCAATTGTATTGTCAGTAACAATGGGTTGTTTTGTTGCGGGCGATGCTAATGTGATGATGTTTTGGGGGTCGCTCTTGGTTTTGATCTACTGATCAAACTACTCCCACTCTCTGATCAAGATGGGGTCAATATTAACATCTATGCTAAATGTTTCACTGGTTTTTTCAATTGTTTCCCCTTCCCTGGAAATCTCTTCAATAGTCTGTTCCCCACTGTGCTCCGTTTGCTGAACAGTAGGGTTAGTATTCAATAAATCAAGGGGTAATGTCTGTAACCTCCGCATCCTATATTCATGAACTTATCCATCTTCTCGGCTCCCAGTTTGAATTGTACTAGATGAGTTACTTGTGAGAATAGGTGTGCTGAAAAAAATAAATCATCAAACTCATCCTCCTCATGTATAAATTTACTAATTTTCACCTGGCTGGTGAAATTGTAAGCAACCTTTTTGGATCATATTGTCTTTCAGGAATCAATGCTAGACCTAGATCCTTAGTTTTCTCTTCCTCTTTTTCAACATGTTTGAAATCATGCAAATTATAAGTGCCATAGCGAGGAGGAAATGAAGGCATACTTGTTTTTTAGAGTCTTTAAGAATCCTAGTCATTCCCTTTTCCACTATCTGGTATGTTATTTCTCTTGCTAATAGCTTGTCTAGGATATAGAGTGGGAGGACATGGGGATCTATAATACTACCAAATATTCTAATATAAGTGAAATTTTCCTCCCCGAACTAGCTCCCGATTGAAGTTAAATCAATGCCCGCCTCATCAGACACCCTAGGAGTAGGTTTGTTAAAAATGGCTTGATAAACAGGTAAAATAAAACCATGGCAAATTATGCATATATGACTCTTATAGTCAAACTTCCACAAATACTTATGATAAATATGAATGGGGTTTGGGTCTTGGACTATCCATTTCCAACCTAGAATGGGATAGTCAAAGTTAAAACAGATTGTGTCCATTATATAGGCACTCATATAAAATGGGGGCACGACTCTGGTGGTGAAAAATATATTTCTTCTATACTCTAATATTTGACTGGCTATCTTGTCTGATAGAATGGTTGCCCAATCCATAATAACGGAACCATCTCTATAGAGAATCTAGTAGAGTCAGGGGTTCCAAAGAGCCTACATATCATAGCACCATCATAATAATATGGAGATTCCAAAGAGTCCACGGAGTACATACCAGAAGATTCATGTTTATGTTTGTTGGGAAAATGCCACCATTGTTTGATCGGGTCCGACTCTACCTCATTTTCTTTAGCAAAGGCTTCCAAAAATGCCTTGTTGTAGTGTCGTTGGGGATATGGCAAGTGATACATGTTCTTTATATATTCAGGCTTGAATGTTCCAAACATCCTTCCATCGGCTATATAGAAAGCTCTGTTTGTTATATTAATACTTTCAATCACCCATCTCACCAGATCATTGTATGGCAAAACTTTAGCGTGGGCTACTATTCTATGGAGAAAAGAGCTGGCCAAATCATTAAGTGAATTCTCTATTTGGTCGGTTGCATCAGCTGTTGCTTCTTCCTCAATATCTGTTGGATTTTCTGCTTCAAGTAAAGAATATATGCCCTCCCATGATATTTTACCGAGGCCTTTACAAGTAGTGTCTACAATTAACACCAATTTTACTAGTGCCTCTTCCACTATAACAGGGGTCTTTTCCTTTTCGGATTTCTTCGACATCTTGCTTGACTGCATAATTTTTAGTTAGTTCTAGAAAATGAGAAAGATGAGCATAACAGTCGAAAACTTGAGAGGAGATAATACAAACTACAGACAAAACGCAGTTAAACGCATTAAATGCATGAGATATTATATCATACTTAGCTATCATGGATGAAATCTTTAAAGGAATTATCCATAACTTCCTTAGCTTTACCAGAACTTCGAACGTGAACTTAAATGCTGAAGCCATATGTCGCATCGCAAAATTTATAATGGTCCTTTTTTGTTTTTAGAATAGGTGCCGAGACTACGCAATTTGCGATCAATGATTGATTGATTTTAATATATATATAATAATCGTGTATCACAAATCGGAAGTTTCAAGCACCATTCTTAAACGATTTGTTTTAATAGTTGTGATTGTGATCAGTGGTGAGCTGGCATTAGAGAGATGGCGGGTTTCATCTTGGCAAATCACGTTTTTTCTTTATAATCAATTTAACTCTATAATGCATGTATTTATGGTTTGCTTTTATCGAAAGCATGATATGCGATAATTGAATCACATGGCCAATTCCTTAAAAAGGCACATTGGATGTTTCCTTATGAATGAGCAATATGCGATTGCGATCATTGCATCGTGAGATTTCGATAGAGTTTTTTAATGCTTCACTATGAATCAGCGATATGCAATTGCGATAGTATTATCACATCACTAGGTTTCAATGACGCTTTAAGTCATTTCATGGGATATGTGTTTGTGCAAGATGTGATAGTTTTATTACATCATGTGTATAAATGGATTACCTTGATAAAACTTCGCGATGAGGGTTCTATTATAACTCAGATCGCGTCACAAGATCTCTAAATGTAAGTTCATGGGTTCTAAAGAAATTTCGACTTGCGATAAGCGGTCTTAAATACAATAAAAGCAATTTTTATATGACCTTTTATTGAAAACTTATTTTATTCAAAGCTTATTTCTTTTATTTCTATTCTAAAGGGGACCTATTTCTTATTTAGTATTTTAAGACTAAGAGTTTAAAATTTGAAATGTGGAGGGGGTGATGTTGTATAGCACAACAGGTTCTAAAATCCATTTTAAAAAGATCCTCCTTTATTTATCATCAAGCACATCCTTCATACCATACGCTATTGAAACAAAAAAATTCACATCAAGAGTCATTAGGTATGCTTCCAATCTTACCTTCCATATTGCATAATCAACTCTATGAAGAAAAGGAACTCCATTTATTGTAAGCCTTTCCTAATTATCCATTATCTACCTTCCAGCAGTGAAGCTACACCAAAAGGAACTAATATCTAATGCCAATCATTGGTAACCATTTCACTACTAGGGGGTCAATCAGTAGTGAGACTTATTATACAATTATTACTCTTTTTTTCCAATTCATTAAACAATTAATTGAACCATTAATTAATTAGTAACATAGCATATAAATAATAGATATAACAAGTAAAAATCATGAAACCGCAACATAAGAATCAACACATATGAGAAACACATCCAAATCATGAGGACACAAAGATATTTGGTGGAAACCCATTAAGGGAGAAAATTGTCATCGGCTTCCTCTTCTTTTCTTAATCTTAGTTCATTACATCATATGCTAGCACCCACTAGGATACAATCACCAACTTTTGATATATGCAAGAAGCCACTGGCTCCAAGCCATGACCTGATGGAAGCACCCACTTCCACAACTATATGGAGACACCCATCTGTTGGAGGGCTGGCCCCAAAATAGTTTCTGAGGAAACCATCTGAAGGAAACCACTACTCCCTAATTAGCAAGCCACCACTTGCCCTGAAGGCCCCAACCTTTAGTAACCACTATGGATCATGATTTCATACATTTTCACATTGGATCCACATATTCTCAAACTCTACTCAATAATAACAACAAGATACAAAAAGAATTTCTTTGTTACTCAAACACACTCAATAGCACATTCTCAGCCACAAACCCTGGCTCGTCAACACAGTGCTCAATACATCTACAGCAAAATATTCTAAATCAACAAAAGCTCATACAACCATAACTTAGGAGTAGAATACACAACCAATAACCCACCAACACTCTAGTCCTTTGCAACGACAACATAACGCTCATACACGAAAACCCTAGCATTACCAATTTGACAATAAAAAACACATAAAATATAAGTAGCTAGAGAAATATGAATCAACCATCGTGTTATCATTCTGTATTTTTGAGGTTGTAGGAGTAAATACATTGGACAACATCAAACCACTTTTGAATGTTGTGATCAAGCCCTGCCAGCTTCAATGAGGGCTCTCTCTTTATGATTTAATTTGGTTTTTAGGTTGATTCTAGGCCAATTATAATTATGCTTGGTTGTTTGTTTTAATTTGGTTGATTGTTTGGTTGATATGAAACAAATTAATTTCTTCCCATTTGGTTATGGAGTCAAATAAATCAGGAATGTTGCACCAAAAGTTCAAAGGAGTAATCACAGGGTAAGCTAGCTAGATTTACTGGATCTTTAAATTAAATTATGGAATGGAGAAAAGGTGTGATTCAGTAGGGATTGAGAAGCATTTAATAATTTCGCATTCACACTTTTAGAAGAAAACATACAAATTGTAAATGTAGTCCAAATAAGGTGTTCAAAAGCATATCCTATTTTTCACTTCTCCTGTTTTACAATTAGATTTCAGATGAATAACATAAGAAGAATAACAATGAAAACACAATTACAGTAGGAAAAACATCACCAATATTTTGTAACAACAAGTATCATGTGAAAATTATTTTCATTAATGGTGCTCCAACAATGTGAAAAAGGTATAGTGCTTGATAGAAAGAGCTACAATGTTCAAGGACCAGCCCTCAATACTTTGACAGAATGAAGTATTTAAACAAAATTTACAAAAATATTACAATTAATGTCTCAGTCACATGGCATCCTATTATTGAATTTGAATTGAAAATTAATGCGATCAAAAGGAATGAATTTGGTGAAGTGATCTGGACATCTGACACTGCTTTGGAGGAGAGCAATTGCTAAGTGGCCACTATTCGGTCGTTGTGTTGGTGAAGCTGACCTATCTTTTTAATCTTGGAATTCACATAACTTATCCCACTACTCTTCATCTGGATAGCAATCTTTGTTACCTCGTAGTAGATCTCATCTACCTTAGTATATAAAGCAAAAGTGGGTTTTACTGTAAAAATGTGTTTTATCTCATGTTGGATAAAACTCATGGTGTTGATAGATTCATAAAAAGCTCTCCCTATCATAATACCTTTGATGTGTGAATACTTAGTTGTATCCTTTGCAATGTCTTGAAGATTCTTCTTGTAATATTCCCTCATCAACAATTTTTCATTGATCACAAATAAAGAAGGAAGACCTTTCTTGTTCAATGCATCTATTCTAGTGAAAAACATGTTAACTACTACCTCCAAAGTGTGACATTTCTCTATCAATTGTACAACAAAGTTCTTCTTTGTTAGAATTTTCTTTACTTCCAAGATGGTTTTTGTTCTGTCATCTACTCCCAATTCATCCAACTCATATCTATTTTTGGAATTGAGGAACTTTATGATGTTGTTGGTTGTAGCAAGCATTTCTCCCAATTCAGTATTGATAGTGGAAATGGTTTGCTTGGATTTCTCCATCAATTCCTTCTGGTCGAATATAATCTGGATACATGGCCAGATTTCATCTATTTATTCAATGATATTGTTCCATATAATTTCTTTAACCTAGGCTAGTGTGTGGCCAATAGAGGACTCAGTTGATGACTTCTTCTATACCTCTATCTAATTTTGAGCTCTTTGTAGCTCTGCTACATGGAAAGTCTCAGTCTTTGTCTGATGATCTTGTAGAAGATTGACATGAGCCTACAATATTTTGATCTCTTCAGTCTGGAGAGACATGTTTTGCACTACATTTTCCAACTGATCTGCAACAACCCCTGTTATTTTTGTAAAAGATGTGGTTGTAGGAATCGCTATGATAGGGAGTGCTTCCAAAGGGACAACAACCATTTTGGTAGCTTGTTCCTTTTCTTTAATCATTTTTTCTATCTCTGTCTCCATTTATTTCAACTATACACTCTGCACCATGATGAGTTTCATCATGTTTGCATTTTGTATATTTGTCTCTTCAATATCCTTGGTTAGGGGATCTTATGTAGCTGGTAATTTCAATTGCTTCCTTAATGTTGCTATGTCTGTATGCTTTTTCCTCACTAGCTCTTCTGCAACATTGATGTTTGCAGGGTTATAACCCACTTTGATCACCAAATCCTCTAGAGATTTGATCCTGGTACCATTGGCAAGTGTAGAGACCTTCTCCATCTTCAGTTGTGATTGAACGTTGGCTAAGGTAACCTGCAACTTAGACAAACTCATAGCAGTGTTAGTGACAATGGAAAAAATTATTTTCCTAGTCTACTTGTGCATCTCCATTTGGTCAATGGGATGTATGTCTTTCACATTAAACTCAAATGTTGTCTTCTTCTAGTTTGATTCTACCTTGGGTTAGGGAAGCTATGCCTAGAGGAATGCCATTTGCATTTTCCCTTTCTCTGAATCAAAGGCTGACCACAACCTGCTTTGAGAACTGGAAGTCTGCTTCCAAAACTAATTGTAGGTGTTGATTTTCAAGGCCTCATTCCTCATTTTAATCTCTTTAAAAATGTCAAATACACTTTTCTTTGTCTCCTCTATAGCAGATGTGCTAGTCTTCATAATCTGTTGTTGATCCTGTGAAGTTGTGGAGGTAGTGGGAGAGAGTATAGTTTGATCACCCATCAATGAGGAAAGAAGTGGCTCTTTGGAGGTGATGATGTTCTCTTGCTTTGGATCCTTTCTAAGGCTTAGTTTGGAACTAAGATTGGCCTCCTTCCTATACATAATTTTGAATCCTTCACTGAAAATTTTAGTCCCTAAAGGGGACTCTTCTTCTCTACTTCTCTTAGACATTTTATCCTACATGGTAGGAGTCTGTAATGTAGAGGATGATACTAGATACTCTTCTACCTCTTGTAGGGTGTTCTCAACCCATTCTAGTTGTATTTTATACTTCCTTTCTCTGGTCTGGTTGTGTGAAAATAGGCAGTGGATTTGTTTTCCACTCTTAATTTAGAAATGATCCCTAATGGATCATATGGCCAGGTGAAGCTAAGGCTGAACTGCATTTCTTTTAGTAGCTTATCTGCTTCGTCCCCTAATACCTTGTTGTTGCAAATGAAAGGCCCTATCTATGTTTTGATTTTGAATTGGGACTTCTTCTTGGCAGCTACAAAGTGGATCTCATCCACATTAAGCATCTGTCTTATTTACTCTAGAGAAAAAATCCTCATTAGGAGGAATATAGGTAGCTTGTAAGGGGTAATCTCACACCCAAATATTCTCAATTTTGTATAATTCTTATAGAGGTACCAATCCCTTGTCTGAACTATCAAATAATTGCAAACCTTTCTAATTTCTTCACTGATCCTCGGTTCTATTATGTTTCCTAAGAGACTGATTGTTGGATGTACAAACATCTCTATGAATTGTTTGTATGTGTATTCCTTTTGTTCCTTCATCACCAGAGTAGTCAAAAAGATTATTGACTACTGGTTCCCTTCTTCATCTAGCTTTTGTAAAGAAATATTGATGTTGCCTCCCTGAAAATATAAGAACATATAAACTAACAGAGAAGAATACTTGAATACCTCCTCAGTCTGGAATTTGATAAACTATTCATGAATAGAATCTGCAAGAAATTAGCTAAAGTTAAACATGATGGAGGGCTTGGAATCCGCAGAGAAAATGGAAATAAATCCTATGATGGCCTCATCTACCCACTGATCTGATTAGTGGCCTAGGAGGTAAGAGATGATTGTGATAATTTGTTTGGCTCTCTCAGGAAAAATAGAGGAGGGATAGGGAGGATTTTTCTTTGGTAATGGAGCATCTTCTGTTAAGAAAAGCTCAAGGGTTCTGGCCCTCTTAGCAAAGTCCAATTTCTGGTACAATTCAACAAGTGCTTCATAGGAAAAGGGGGTTGCATTCTCTACTGTAGGGGCTTGCAACATCTTGTCTATGGCTTAGGAGTGATAGTGAACATAATTTCCCCAGTGGGGGCAATGATGGCCCTTTGGCTTGGTAAATAACATGCATGACACTTCCTAACAAATTCTCGGGTGCTGTGGATATGGGGAAAAATATAGTGGGGTAAATTAGATTCCCACAGCTGAATGTCATTGGATTTATCTATATATTTGTCCTCAAACCAGCAATACATCGCAAAAAGATCAAATTCGCAGAGAGTTTCATGGATTTTATGGTCTCTGTCAGCCAAAGGGATGTGGTGAAAATCAATGGGAGGATAGATCAAAGGATTGACGAGTTCTTCTGGTCCCTTGTCTTTTGGAGGCATCTTCAAATAAGGCTAAGGACAATAGTGAAAATTGGATTACAGGCTTCAATACACAAAGAGGACTTGGGATTTACAGACAAGAACAAAGGTAATAGCCTGAAATTGAGTGAGCGGGCAATGTTCCTGGCCTGGTGAAGCATTTGTAGTTCGCAGTGGTGCACCTGTAGCAGAGCGATATTAGTGGAAATGTAAAAACTTAGTAATCGGTTAATGAACAAAATGAGGGATTATATAACACTCTGGTTTTCCCGTTGATGGTGGCATGGGTCCATTGAATTAATGATTAAGCAAGTTCATTGCTTAATGGCTTAACTTTGGAGGGAGCGAATGTGATTAGCAGAATCAACAGGCAAATGACGTGGCGGAAGGTGAGTGGCAGGAGCACAATGGATAAAAAAGTGACATCAGGAGGCAAAGAAACTTATTTTCAGAGGGGGGGTGGGGAGGCGGTTAACTGTTTCGCCTGAGGGGGGTCTGAAATGTTGTAGTGTTGACATGTAACGACGGGCGTGGTTTTGAATACCACCCATTTCAGACTCCACCCCCCCCCCCCCCCCCATGGTAAAGATCGGATGGTGAGGGGGGGCTGAAATACACTGTGGGCCATCGAATCTTGGGAGGTGGTTGCAGATGAAGGGAGAGGTGGCAGAGTGTTAATGTGAGGTGACGGGTTTCTCGATGGGGTCAGGAGAAAATAATTTAATGCATAGTGGGGACTATTTGGAGTATATGGCGGGGTAATAAAACTTAGGAATAGGGAGCTGGACAAAAATATAAGCAGAGGGGTGAGTTTGGGTATTAGAACTTAGGTTTAGGGATTAATACACCAAAAGTTAATTAATATATTAAACTTTAGAATAAAACTTTGATCCTTTGCCCTTTTCTTTTGCACATGAAAATAATATAAAAACATTTAACTTTAGGATAAAACTTTTATCTTTTTCCACCATAGTGTTACTACCTACCCTTTTGAATTCCATTCTTTTTTATAAGCTAACATTTTCTCTTCATTCTTTGTAGGGTGCACTTGAGCTAGCAGACCAAAATCATTTTTCTTTTATGTATATCTACCTTATCCTATCACTTTTTTCGCCATTGACTCAAATTAAACTATTGAGTCAATTTTATTTCTACCTAGCTATTGATTCACCAAGATTAAACTATTTGGTAAACCTTCATTCACTAATCTATTTAACAGAAATTTAAATGTGTTCAGTCATGATTAAATTGTATGACATGAACAGAATTTTAGTCATTGTGGCATTCAAGAATAATCTACACACAAACTTATTTGAAAATAGAATAACAGATCTAACTTATGAGTAGTGGCACTTGGACTTGCAACACTTTTAGTTTTATTTCCTATTTTTTCTTTTGTGGGGTTCTTATTTCCTTTTTCTTATTTATTTTTTATCATACCCTCTTTTGGTTTTCCATTTTTCTATTTCTTTTTGGAGATCATTTGAATATTGAAATTTATGTACAATATGAAATCACAAATACAGAATACTCAATCACCTTGAGATCCTATAATTTATAGGACTCTAACACATCGCTTCCTTTACTAACAACAATTTCACCATGGCAGCTTTGATCAATGTCAACATCATACAAAAACTCCTTAGCATCACTAGCAACATCTCAAACTTCTATAAGCTCAGTCAAGATACTAATAGCAGTCCCTTGCTATAGCATCTACATTAATATTAACAATATCTAAACCACATACCAAAACCCCTAACAAGATCACAACCCTTTCAACATAATTATTAGTATCCACAAAATATTGTAGAATATTCATAGTAGTATACATAAATCAAAGATTGAGATTTATCTCCAAAGTAAGTATGCCCTTTTTTCCCTTTTAATTAAATTGATTAATTAAAAAAATGTCATATGAACAAGTGTTATATGAATTGAGTTATTGTTTTTTGGGCATATGGGTTTGCTAGTTCATGATATTTGCCCATGATATTGTAACAAAGTCTATTTACAAATTAATAATATGTATGGTAAGCTGGAAGTATATCTCCATCGTTAAGAATCTTACTCCATGTTTTTTTAAATGTATATGTCTTTAACCTATATATTAATTTTTTTTTAATTAATATAATTTTAAATAAAATTATAATTGTATAAAATCCTTTAAACCTTGCTACTGCTAATGAGATCAAACTAATAACAAAAGACACAAGATTTCTCTACCAAAAATTTGCGGAAAGAAAACAATGAATATAAACACAATCACACATAGAACATGTGATATCCCCAATTTTATTTTTTTATTTAATATGATTAACTAAGTTTATTGGGGAAGTGCTAAGCATAGCAAAATTTTCTAATCTAAGCATTGGAGACATTTTTGGTACATGGGACTTAGGAAAAATGAAAAACTTCAATATTAGTAGAATATGGGGGCCACCCCTCATGGACTGTGCATGCCTTGGAGGAAAAATCGATTTTGTGGAAAGGAGGTTGAAATATTTGGATGAGGGACCCACAAGGAAAGGTGAGGCAAAAATTATAAATAGAGGGTTGAAGGCAGCATTGGGTACCTTTTGATAATTTGATATTTACACATTGTTTCTTTAGTTGTTCAGTTGGGTCACAAGTGTTTTTTAGCACTAGAGGTTTCCAAGGGGAAATATCACCCTCTTCTTCAACAGACCACAAGTGCCACCCTAGGGAGATATTGTCACGACTTTGTGGAGACTTGGGGGACCAGTCTAAGGTGGTATGACTTGCCTTAGCTTCAACTTGGACGCAGAAGAATAACCACACGGTTCTTGGGTGAAGTGGGGTACTGAAATTAGAGGCTATACCATTATTGGGAAATTCCTTATCCAAATTACAAGTGAAGGAAGTTATTTTATGGGAGTTAAGAGTGCCCTTCTCAGCAAGACAGATTTCTTTGGTTGGTCCTACGTAGATTTGTCCCAGGACCGTGTAGTCATTGGTGGATCTGGTTGTGGGGAGTCTTGATAGAAGGATTTAGGAGCTGAGTTGCTAAGATTTCATTTGGAGGGCCATTGGAGGAGGATTGTCATAGTTTGGAGAGTAGAGATTAATAGGAGCAGCCACAATAACATAATTCGAATTTGGTGGAGGGCCAAGCTGTGAAGAGTCAAATTTTTAAGTTTGGAACCAAGGGAAACCCTTCCTAATTTTTTTTGGGTTTTTGACAAGGATCTCATATCTAAAATTGCAGAATTTTATGGGAAGATTTGAGGGGTCAAACAGGGGTCCCAACTTAGCGAGCAGCAAGAGGAGCTAAGGGAAATTTGATTCGAAATTCCAAGGTCAAAATTTGACCAATTCCTTCATGGATTTTTGTGGGTTTTTGGTGGAGAGCTCAAAATTAATTTCCAAAAATTTTCCAAGCACCAAAGGAGGCTCTAGCAACAGTTCTTGACAACCAACGACATATTTCTTGACAGTTTCAACACAGAGCCAAGAGAGAGCCACATCAAATTTGGGAGGGGATTCTTATTATTCATTTGGGCTTAGCTAGCTTGCCTTGAGCAAGCCTAGGTGCACTCTTTCTAGAACCTCATTGTACCCTCTTCATATTATAATAAAATGGCTCAACAAAGCAATTTTTGGTGCAATTTCATGGATTGATTTATGTGTTTGATTTTCATGGTTTTTATGTCTATGTTTGCTTTGTTATTTACTATAAACATTTCGTAGGAATATTATAGTGGTATCAGAGCATGATCTTGTCCAGCTATGGGGAGGCTAACAAGATCATGGAGGAGTTGATGAGGTAGATCCAACAATTGGTGAGGTAGAACCAACAGATTCTAGAGGGGATGCAAGTACCGATACATAACCAACACAGAAGCCAAGTACATACACACGCATCCCAGTAGTACAACACCCACACGTATGGTCAGTATGACCATCCTACCATGCCTCATTCCTTGGATGAAGAGGAGAAGGAGAAGTATAGTTCAAGGGTTGGACGATCATGTAGAGGTGGGCAGTTAGCAGATGAGACCCAAAGGTGATTTTGCTAGTGGAGACCTGGTTTTAGACATCATGAGACTGATGAGGAGGTCAAACATGAGGTTGATGTCATGTAGGGTTGTGAGGAGCATTTAGATACACATAGTGTGACACAGGAGCCACCCTTGTGGGAGTTTCCTTTGGTAGACCCAATTGACACATTAGTGGAGACAGTTGGGCACACACCCATGTGACCATCCATTGACGGGGTGTCAGTAGGCGTAGAGGTACCCATATATGTGATAGAGTTCCGAGACGATAGTTACATACAGCAACATGGAGAGAACCTTGAGAAGCGTGAGCTAGATGAGGATGTTTTTCTTGAGGAGGTATCTGTGGTGGGGCAACTCGAGACCCTGGTTGAGTCCATGATGGAGGAGGATGGGCAGTCATATTTTGGGTGTGCCATCTTCTTGGAGAAGATAAATGCACAGGAAGCTAGTGGAGTTGCAGTACTTCCATTCAGTAGCTCTCTTCAAGCTTACATAGATGGGGCCTACAGTATTGTTAGGCTACCTATGCACGTTGGAGGGAGAGTGCCTAAGTTACATAGACAGATTGTATATGTTGACTGGGCCAGTGAGATGAGGTGACATGAGTTGTTTAGGGCACAACACTCACATGATGGACTTGCTACATATTTGGGGACACTTGTATTTGATACCTCTCATGGGGTTGGGTGGCATGAGTTATTTAGTTGGTACCTACTAAGGATGACTATATTTTTGGATACATCCATGGTCGGGAGCATAGTTCAGCAGGGGTCATGGTTTTCTAGAGGGGCTCAAGGGTTGGATCATCGTTGGGACCCAGGTGGGACTCCCTACCACTCCATGGATTGGGTCATTTAGGATAGTAGCGGGATGGTGGATCCAATGATTACAATCACCCCCATTATCATATTCCCACCAGATTTTTGGGCAACAACCATGATAGGTCGAGATGATAGAGGGGCAGGAAGACTCCATGAGTCGTCTTGGCATGTTATTCGTGTGTGGGGGCATAGGATGATCAATGTACCTTGGCATGAGGTTGTCAAAGATGGTGGCATCGGCAGGCCACCATATAGTTCCTTGTATGGAGAGGAGGATTTCCCATGTATATATGGGGCACAATGGTCATTGAGGAGCAACACCTTAGTGACACCCCCACAAGTACATAGGGAGATTCGCATGTTAGATCTCTTAGGGAGGATCAGGAGGGGAGATCCATTTATCTGAGATTATGGAGATCCATTCATTAGAGGATTTGGTGATGTGACTATAGAGGTGATGATGTGAGTCAGGTGTAGGTTGAAGTGTACTATCATAGCTTTAGGCCATGACACCCAGGGATGCGTAGGAGCATCCAATGTTGAGCAGTGGTTGGCAGGTGGACATGGAGGTTCATTGTGGTGTGTTGTAGTGTTCTGAATTGTGTTGTAGAGTAGGAGGAGAAGCTCACGTCACATTGAGTACAAGGACACTTGGTGGTATGCAGTGACATATGGTGCAACATAGTGGGCTCTTGGAGTGTTGCCTTGTTATGAAACCAGCTCAAGAAAAGATAGAAAAGATAGATCAACACCTTATAATTCAGCCTCTTCGAGGGGGCAACATCCTTTACATTACATAAATGAACAATTCTTGGATGATACAAATGACAAAACC
>APFE031285482.1:0-10403 GCA_000404065.3 Pinus taeda | reverse complement strand
AAAACTATTTCATAAAATTCATAGAAAACGTATAGTATTACTTGCAAGGAGAGCAAGCACAGGCTTGAATAAATAAAAGCCGTTTAATATATTCCTGGAAAAAGTAGATAAACAGTGGGCGCATCTTCAACTCTCCTTTTGACTGAACTCTTCAAGTTTCCTTTTTGATGGACGAAAGTAACTAACTTCCCCCTCTCTACTTTTTTTCTTTTTGACTAAACGAGGAACGCATCTATCACTTTTGATGTTGAGCATATGAAATTCGAGGCTTCTTACCTGATGAAACCTGAAGTTTAAATATGGTTTGATATATGTGGCCAATGTTGTGTTTTAGTTGATAAAAGTTTGGTAAAATGTGTTTTAGTTGATAAAAGTTTGGTAAAATAGAATCATTATAGGGAATAAAGTTTTATAATGTTTATGATAAAATTAAGATTTTTTAAAATATGTAAAAGTTTATTAATAATGTTATGAGATATAAATAGTTTTTTTTTTTTAATAAAATAAGTTTTTGGGAGATTGAACTTGTATATTTTACAGTGTTGATCTTTCTATTTGTCTATGTTTTGAGTCTTGGTCTAGACTCAAAATGTAGACAAATAAAAAGATGAACACTGCGGAATATCCGAATTCAGTGTCTTAGAAACCACACCACAAAAATCTACAAACCAAAATAAGTTTGTTTTATTGATGATTAATGTTTATTAAATTCAAATATGGTTGATGAGATATTAAGAAGATAAAGATATTATTTAAAAAAATTTCAAATTTTATTTTTATGTCTGAAAATTTTTAAGAGAAGAGTTTTAAGATTATAGTTTAAAGATTAAGAAAGTTGGTAGTGTATAAATATTTTAAATTTTAGATATAATTTGATTATAAGGATATTTCAAGAGTGATTTTCATTTTGGGCCTTTGTCATAAAGGTAAGATTATTTCATATCATGGTGTTTTTGGAATTGGCCAATGCCCAGTTCCACTATAGAGCTCATGAGAATTTGTTCTAAATTTAGCACTTTTTATTTTCTTCTTTACACTAATCAATATGCGTTAATTGATGAAATGAGTCCTTTTTTATTTGTCCGGCCAAATATTACAAGAGAAGTAACATAAGAATGACATCATAATAACATTAGTTGCAATTGCATCACAAAAATATGAATGAAATGCTTAAAATCATACTTGTCACGAAGCTAAAAATTTTGATTATAACCATAAAAAATGAATCCTATAAAATATATCTTTTAATAACTTTCAAAACACCCAAATTTTAATAACTTTCAATTAAAAACACCCAAGCAAAACAACTAATGTTATTACATTCACTTCAATGTTTTATCTTTTTAAAAACTTCACTCCAATGTTTTATCTTTTTAAAAACTTCACCTTAAATCAATTAAGCAACCATAAACTTCAATATTTTATCTTTTTAAAAACTTCACCTTAAATCACCAAAACAATCAAATCACCTAAACAATCATTAATTGTCCCCTACATAACAATCCACCTAAACAATCATTAATTGTCCCCTACATAACAATCCAAACTCAATTGATCCAATAAAAATCACAATCACAAATAAAATTTCAATATCAAAACAAAACAACTAATTCACTTCAATATTTTTACATTTTTAAAACTTTATCCCAAATCTTTTTAACAACTTAAACAAACAGTAATTACCCTATATATAATAATCCAAAACCATCTGAATAAAAATACAGAAAAACATCTAAATAAAAGTCACATAATAACGAATAAAATAAAATTTCCATGTAATAAAAAACAACTACTTTCACTTCATTATTTTATTTTTTTTAAAACTTCATCTCAAATCTTTTAAACAACTTACCATTAAAAGAAAACCGCAAAATATAATCCTACCATTAAAAGCATTAATGCAAAACTTATCTTATTATACCATGTTAAGATAGAGTAGCAAATTAAAGTTAAGAAAATAAAGTCATCTTAAACATCCATAAGGATGAATTCCAGAATATGCTTTATGCTATCCAAACAGAGAGGGAGACTTTAATTAAATGTAACCATGTTAAGATATTAAAAGAGTAAGTTGAGTCATATCAATATTATTCCAGTTTTATATTATTTTTATAATAATTTCTAAAAACAAAATTAGTTTTTTCAATTTATGCTAATAAATTCAACAATCATATATTTTCTAATTAAAAAATAAAAAATGAATTCCAGAATATATTTGGTAAAATACATCTTTATTTAAACAGAGAATGAGACTTTAATTTTAAAGGTAACTGCATTGAGATTTTAAAAGAGTAAGTTGAGTCATATCAATATTATTCCACTTTTATATCATTTTTCAATTTTTTCACTTTTATATCATTTTTCATTTTATATTTAGTTTTTAATTGAAGGTAACCACATTGAGATTTTAAAAAAAGTAAGTTGAGTCATATCAATATTATTCCACTTTTATATAATTTTCATTATTTATATTTAGTTTTATAGTAATTTATAAAAAAATAAAATAAATAAAATAAAATTCTCAATTTATTGGCGTACTTTTGGTAAACAAATTCAACAAGTAACACATTTCTAATTAAAAAATTAAATTAAATTTCAATAAATTCAAATATATTTTATATTTTTATAAAATATATCATTATTCAAACAGAGAAGGAGATTATAACTAAAGGTAACATGTGTAACCATGTTGGAATATTAAAAGAGTAAGTTGAGTCATATCAATATTATTTTACTTTTATATTATTTTTCATTTTTTATATTCAGTTTTACAGTAATTTATTAAGGACAAAATATTTTTCAATATTTTTCTCAATTTATAAGTGTAAATTTTGGTAATAAATTTAACAATAATATATTTTCAAATGAAAAAATAAAAACTATATGTGTTTTTTTCAAATGTTTGACATTTAAGATTTAAAGATAGAAAAAAATACATAACAATATTATCTATCATATTTAATAAATATTTAATGAAAATAAAGTTTAATTTAAATATTGTGGGTAATACTTGAAAGAGTGGAAACAATTTTTTTTTGAGTTTATGCAACTATTAAAGTCATTACGCCACACAAGATAAATTCATTAGAAGTTGAGGTCCAAAAAACACAAGACAAATTCCATATTGTTGCCCATTGTTTATAAATAGCTATATTGTTAGTAAATCTAACCTTTATTTTTTCGAACTCTTCCCCTCCCTAATTAAATGAATATAGGTCATAAGAGTGCAACCATGGCTAACTAATAAAATCATTTTTAAAATTATAAAAGATTTCATTTGTCATTAGCTATCCCTTACCCATGGTAATGTTATAAAAAAAAAAATGCATGTCTTATTAGTAGACAAGGCCATAGCTCTTGTATGATTACTCCTACTAAGGTATGAATTCTTACTATGGGCAACATTAGGGTTTGTTTAGATTATCATATTTTCTTCTTTTATATTATTTTCACCTACAAGTGTTTCCACCTAATGGAATACCTAACACACTACACATTATTCGATTCATAACTTGTAAATATAGGTGGCTTGACGTTTAATTCAAAAATTGGGTGAACATGGTAGTATAGTTAATATATTATACCTCATCGTGAATTTTGATGAAACTAGAATGTTCGCTTAAGTTGTACACTACATACCTAGTGTTCTTACAATGGTTATGGTGAGGTTGTTCACATAAACTCCATGTGAACTCTAGTACTTTGCACTAATAAATGGTGGAGATCACTTTGGCCTCATCCAAGGCTGATAGTTGCACCTAGAATAACCCTAACCCTAATTTTAACCTTGTAATTTCTTTTTCTCTTTTGTTTTCTCGGTCGTGCAATAGAGGCACCTCTGTCACTGAGGGTGTGTCTACACTTGTGGTAATGTTTAATGGCAACTCATCTCCTCCTCCACTTGTAATACTCAACTGACAAAGTTCATTGCCTCTAGAAGTAAAATCGGTTAGCCCTCACAAATTTAGCAGTAAGATTTTTTTTATTCCTCTTTCAATTCTACATTTTCTAGTCTTATATTTTTTTATATAATAATTCCAAGGTCTCCAGTGTTTTTATTTAATAAGCAGAGGATGACTTATCATCCATTATTTCATTGATTTCATATAGGTTCCTCTCGTTCCCTTTTGCGGTCATAGGGTTTCAATTCAAAATAGTTTTTTTTTTTTTTTTTTTTTTTTTTTAACGACATCAGTTACTTTCATATTATAAAACCCAAAATCAAAGTTCTGATACATAGGAATCGGAGATTAGAGCGAAGAGGATCAAAACTGGGTGCGCAGACACATTTTCCTCGATTCTGCCTCTATTATTATTATAAGGTAAATCTCCTCTACCTCCTCTTCGCTTATTTTGGTATAGATTTATTATGCATCTTATTGATATTAACCCTCATATGTGTTAATCTACAAGTTTAGGATGTGACTCTGGATTATGACAAACTCGACATCTCCAGGTAGCTCTGACCTTTTTTTGTTCTAATTTCCCAGAGTGGAAGACTAAACAATGTCATATTTTCTCCTTTCTGAATATCAATTGCATGTTCAAAGGGTTCTCCCTAAAATCATTTGGTTATAGAGTCAACCCTCTCCTCTATAGTTAGTTAGTTAGTTGTTTTTTTTTTTTTTTTTTTTTTTTTTTTTTTTTTTTTTCCAATTTGGTATTGGGATGTTGTAAGAAAATGTTTAATGGGTTAGATGAGATTGGGGTTTTTGTTTTCTGCACTAAAATTTTGTCTTCTTTCGCTTTTAGAGTTCGTAAAATAATTCCCGTTTTACTCCTCATACAGGTATTTCAACTCCTAAAATTCATTTTGTTATTTCTTCTGTGTATTAACACCATCTCTTTTACTAAGTTAGAATCTTGTTAGTTCCTAACTTGCTCGATATTTTTTTTCATTATAATATAGTGCCCTATTCTTATGCACTTTTTTCTTTCTAGGTATTAAACCCTAACAATGGTCAGTTTGATTTTGCATGTTTTGTACCATGAGATTCTATTTTCCATGGCACTCATCATTGACTTACAATTTTTCTAGGTCGACACCTTGCACATTCTACTTTTCATGACATCTCCTCTCCAATTCAGGTGAAAATGTGCTCACTATAAATTTTTCGCTATAGTTCTCGTTCATATTCATTTTGTCTTGAGGCCATCTAGAATTATTTTCTGGAACTTATGTCAATTAGTTGACCAAAAGTTTTGGAAACTTCTATGAGTTATTTGGATATACGATTTGTAACTCTAGCTAACAAAGGGAAATTGTAAACATCGTGGTTATGGGTACAAGTTATGATTTAACATGAGGTCATTGCTTATATGTTTGAGGCCTCTAGTTTTTTTTCATCCTATACATAATTAAACCACTTCAATCTATTTAATTATATAAGTGTTTCCCTTTGCTGAGTAAATTGAATATCATAAAAAGGTTATTTATTTCTATTCTGCATCCTTGTATGGTAACCGTGTTTAAAAGATATTTGGTAACATATTGAGCCAACAACAGTTGTTAGTTCTGTTGTAGCAGCTACAATCACCCTCCAAAGTTTTGGCCTACACCAATTTCAGAGCCTCCCTTGAAGAGTTTTGATTGATGGCTGCACACGCTCGGGTTCACTCTGTGATCTCGTGTCAGTCTTTACATTCGCCTTTCTTGCCTATTGCACTCAAGTATCTGCATGTTGATGTATAGGTCATGCTTACGACCATGTTTTATTTATGCTCAAAGTCTTCGCTTCATATGTGTTTGTTGTGTTCGCCATGAAAGCCTATGTCGCACTCACACATGGAGTCACATTCACTGTCATACAAGCGTCATCTCGATCATGAACGATCAATCACAAGTGTTGCGCTTGTTGCTCACGCCGTCGATCAGTCATGTGAACATGTGTGTCTGGATGGTTTGGTCATTTCATCGTCAAGTCATGCAAGTGTGTGTTTGTATGATCACCTATGCATCTTTCGATTGTTGACACACTTAGTGATTTTTGTTGAAGTTCTGATGACTAGACTCCTCACTAACAACTAGACCATCACCCTCCTTTCGATTTGATCGACTGTCAAATAGAACAGCGCAGAAACACCAAGCTAGTTCTTTCAAGCTATGTTGCCCACAAGCAGCTCAAGTAACACTCATGTTGGCCACCTATATAGCCGACCGATTGTTCATCTCAGAAATTGTGCAGTGCTCATGAGCTGGTCTCCCACTGCCCATCAATCAGCTTAGCTCAGAAATTGCATGAACATGATCAGCAGGTCGGCTTCCTAGCCTTAGTGCTTTTCACCAACCAGCAGCTCCTAGCAGCAAACTACTTGTTCTCTCTAGGAATTGTGCAGTTTCTACTACCAGTGACTGAGTAACCAATTACTGGCAGTTCCCTTTAGGAATTGCATAGATCTAGCTGCTAGTGACCCCAATAGCCAACTAGCAGCTCCCTCTAAGAATTGCGTAGATCTAGCTGCTAGTGAGCCCAATAGCTAACTGGCAATTCCCTCTAGGAATTACACAAATCTGGCTTCTAGTGACCTTAGTAGCCAATTGGCAGATCCCTCTGGGAATTTCATAGGTCTGACTACTAGTGTACCCATCATCCAACTGGAAATTACCTCTGGGAATTAAGTAGATCTGGCTGCCACAAACACCAACAACCAACTGATAGTTCCCTTTGGGAATTGCGCAGATCTGGCTGCTAGTCTCCCGAGCAGTTCCCTAGAAAAATTGTGCAATCCCTGCCTGTTGACCCCTCACGCATCTCAGTTTGTTCCTCAGGAAATTTTCATAAATTTGGTTGTCTAGTCCCTGCTAACCATTCATTTTGGAAAATGTGCAGAACATGTCTGCCTTGTCTTCCAGCAGCCCGGACTATCCCTCTCGAAATTTGTGCAATGTTGCCTCCTAGCCGAACTAGACCTTGCAGTTAGTCACTATCAACTCAGATTGTCTGTCTCCATCCTTTAGTGACTCTTATGTAGTTTTCATCAGTAGTTTCCCGAATCCATCATCCTGCATCACAGCCCTACTGCCTCTCCTGATCACCCGCATCCGAATGATCATGTGTCATGGTAGACTAGGAGGTTTTGGATTTGATGTCATCTTGTCATGAGTGACTGCAAGTATAGGTACACCAACAAGCATGTCAAGACGACGAACAGGATGAATGAAGGGAGCACATGCATATGGACAGTTTCACCAGTGGATGAATGAATGAAGCATGTGAAGTGGATGAACGTGACGAACATGCACCTTTGCAAACAAGTGATCCTGTCAAGCCTTCCAACATGAAAGCAAGGAACAACATGCTAGAGCTTCATCAAAAGAACTAAGGACCATCGAAGACTCCGCGCACTTATCCAAGCAGAGGTAAAGCTATGATATACCATGACGACACCCATCACTTAGCAACAGTGTAGCTCAACATGCACTCTAGTAGTAGCACAAATGTACCAACATTGCCTTGTCAAGTCATGTGGAGACGAGTCATGAGTCATGTTACCCACATCTCCATTATGGGCTTGTTGTCAATCAATCTGATGTAACGTGGAAGTCCAAGAGACCCAATTGTTGAATGTAGAGTCATGTAAGTCAGAAAGTCATGGAAGTCAAACAGTCATGAGGGTAGTCAAACAACCATAAGGGTCATTTTCACCTCAGCTCCTCCCACATAGCCAAGAGAGTCTGTTACACAAAAATATCGTCACCTTGATTATTTGCAGTCAGTGTAGGCCTATCATCACCTATACCAACTTCCTAAGCAAGTCTTAAACCTCAGCTCTTCAAAACAAGCTTGAGAAAAGAGAGAAAGACATCAAAAAAGCAATATAACTCTGGTTCCGCACTTTCTCTTACTTTTGCTGCAGGCCCACACCTTTTGTTCAAGGTATCTGCGTACTTATATGCTCTGTATGTAAAGGGGAGGGTGCGTACCCCTGTAAAAGTCAAAAGGCGCAATTTTTATCTTAAAAATCTCATCTTGGGTTGATTCTAGAGTTTTCTAGAAGGATTTGTTACGTGGATTGTTCGCTCCAAGTGGTTCATGCATCCCATCATAGGAGGAACTAATCCCTTATTGAGAGGAGCTATCCCTTTGAAGAAGGACTCTATCCCTTTGAAGGAGGAGCTAGTAATTGATCTCCATTGCACTATAAATTGAGGCATTGGGTTAGTGGCCAGGGAGGTTAGAAGCTGAACTTTTGAGGGTAAATTCTAGTGAAATCAAGACTTCCTATTTGAGCTTAAGAGGAGAGATCACATACCTTTTTGGCTTCATTAGGGAGTGAGTGAAGCTTGTCAAAGTAGAGGAGACTTCTTGTTGGGCCCTGGGAGGAGCTTGTACAGCGTCAAGGCAAAGGTTGTAAGGTTCTTCTCCTTTTGAATTAATACAATCAAGCTCATTTTTCTCAACAAGTATCTCATGTTATTTGTTTCATGGACTCCTTGACTTTCATGTTAAATATGTTTTATAATATTGGATATTCAGGTGTTATTTAATTGTTTGCCTTGTTTGTGCTTGCAGGTTTGCGATAAAGGAACTTACTTGGATCAAAGAAGCGAAGGCATCTCCGAACTTGAGTTGGACATGAGTTAGGCCCTTAAACACACTTGTTTCCCATTACTTATAAAGCGCATTTAGAAAAAGATAGTGTTTGATTGGTTTGTTTGTCATTAGGTCTTCATTAGATTCTAGGAAGGTCTGTCTTGTCCGCAAGATCGACTAATTTCGCGTGACAAAATGGCGACTCCACTGGGGACTTGATTGTTTTCCTCGTTTTTCTTTGACTTGAGAAACTTATTTTTTGGTTTCTGTTTTTGGCTTGTTGTGTGTGGCTTTGGGTAGACTTAGTTGATTTAGATTTGTTTTTTATTTTTCATTACTTTAGCTGAAGTTCGCAGCCTGCGCTTATATCACAATGCGTACCTGTACGCACTTTGTTTTTGTACACAGAGCGTACCCGCACCTGGGTAAGCTCTGCACCTGCGTACCTTGCTAAATTTTTGAAAATTTTGACTTTTGCTCTTTTAGTTAATTTTATTTTGTTTTTCTAGTAATTGTCCTCTGCCCATACCTGCATGTGACTGGTTGAAATCTTTCTTTGGTTTGTTTCATTAGCATTAGGGTTTTAGGTGAGATCCTAGAATTTTTGCTTGTTGGGTTTGTTTTTTGATTTGGTTGTGTAGTGGCTCTGAGCTTAGAGGTTGTAGGGACTTCAGATCACCTTAGTGTCTATCAGTCGTCTTGAGAGTCTGACCATGTTTGAAATCTCCCCTTGTTGAGAAATCCTCTTTGATATTTCTCTTTACAAAACTTCGATAGACTTGTGATTTAAAGTTTGGATTTTCATTTTTAAAAAGGAATGCAAAATTGGTTGTTCTTGACTTATTTGTGATTCTGAACAAATTAGTCCTTGGTTTGCTTGTGACCAAGTAAAACATCCTCAAAAACACTTTTGTGAGCTTTTTACTTCAAATAGGATTTTGTTAGTTTATAGATCTTAAGTTTGCTTCATTAAATAGTTTTCTCAAAGATTGCTTTAGTTATAGTTTTTAATGTTTTTTAATGAAAAATGAAAGGTCTCTTTTGAAGAAAAAGCTTGTTCTTAGTAGCATTTGAGTTTTCGAATGAAAAGAGAAATTCTTGTAGAAATAATTAGTTGGTTCATTTTTGAGTGCATTGAAACGAATACTCTTCTTTTGATTTGATTGTTAAAGAAATATTTGTGTTTTTAAAAAAGTATTTGCATTTTCCAACTCTTTCTTAGCTAGAACTTCATTGAAGAGAAAAGATTAGTTAGTCATCTTAAGTGCATCTTTATAGTGATTTTGTGTCGAGTCTTTACACCATAAGTTTCATCTCCATTCACCTTTTGACTTAATCAAAACCACTAAAAATCACGCTTAATATAAAATCAATCTAGCAAATTTTTTGTTTCTAGGGCTCTAATACACCAATATAGCTTAGGCTAGTATCTTGGAGTAGGGAGTAATTAACTCTCCAAGATAAGTAAAACAAACAAGTAGCTTTATCTTGCGATAGGAGAAATCCAATTGTTGCATTTATAGTCTGGGAAAGCTCCTCTTAAAGGAGAAGCACGAGATTGTGTCTGAACCAGTGTGGGAATCAATCCTTCCTCATTGGGAAAGATGCCAGATATTCACGTATTAAAAACGGTAAACCTCGGATTATTGTCGAGGATCCTGGGGTCACTTGTTGGTAAACCTCGGTGTATTTTGAGGAGCCTTCAAGGGGATTGAACTTGATACTCTGCCCTTGTGTGCGTATCGGATCGTAGACTGTTCCCCGAGGTGTATTTGTTTCTGTTGGTAACCTTAGTGTCCATATTCTCTAGGATTCTTCCTAAGGTGACGGTGGCAGGAAGATCCCACTATACCTGGAGCAGACGTCGGC